>JANHAO010018427.1:0-13600 GCA_026873985.1 Saraca asoca
TTTGCGACAAAACAAGACATCAAATGTTCATTTTGATCCGAATATAAATTTTGACTTGCGACTGCTAGTGTTGGTGAATAGTGCAGAGAATCTTTCACACGATGATGTCATAGACTCATGGTTAGATGATGAAGACTCCAGTAATCTTAGCATGGAAAATTGATCGTTGCTAGAATACATCCATTGATGTGATATCTTGGTAGAGAAATAGGGACAACCCGAGATGATGTCAAATGGTGAATTATTTTTTTCAGTATCTGCAAGATAGGAAGGTGATTGGAGTCAGAGCTATGGAAACTACGTTCAAGTCAATGATATCTTTGCTATCCAGTAAAATCATGTGGCGAGAGTGAAAGCGAGTACGTTATTCAAGAGAGTGGAACATTTTCTAAATAGTTAGGTAATAATATTTATTAAAAATATTCACTTCTATAATATCTTAGGAAAATATTAGATTAAAAATATTATTAAAAATATTTATATTTTGAAATAAATTTTATTTAATTATAAATCAAATATGGTAATGTTGGATTCTCTTAAATTATTAGTAAGAATGGAAAACAACATACCAAACTCCTCTTAAACAATTTGATAATCTTCATGAAATACTTAAATATTAAATAATCAAATCTGATCTTCTAAATCACCTCCATATCTACAAGATATACACTAAATCATATATTACATAACTATTTAATACAATAATCTTAAATAATATCTTTACATCCTCTAATATATTTACAGGCAATTTGATTTTAACATGAATGGTCTTGCTAGGAAGAAATTTTTTTTGAACAGGCAACACTCATTGTTAAAAAAAGAAAATACGTTAAATTTTTCTGTCACTATTTATAATTTTACATAATTTTTAATTAAATTTTCATAATTTAAAAATTTAAAATTAGATGTTTATATTTATTTTTAATTAGATAATTTTTATTATTTTTCTATTAAATTTTGCTAATAAGTAGCACATGCTAGTATAGTTTGTTAAAAGTTTATGAATTGTGAGCACGTGACACACCATTTTCTTTAAAAAATGAAATAATTTTTTAAAATATTATAATTTTCTTTAAATTATTTACAAGATACATATAAATATGAATGGTATTAAAGCTCTATAATAGCATCCATTAAGCCATGTAAAAAAATATTATTCACATACGCCGATTATTAATGGGATTTAACACAAAAGTGATAGAAGTATATAATTGAAGATAAAATATAAGTATAAAAATTCAATTTAAAACTTTTAAATAAGGAGGATTTAATTAAAAATATGTAAAATTATAAGGATTAAAAGAGTAATTTAATAAAAAAATTACTATTTTTTTTTTGCAATTTTTGGGCTGTGGAAATTTTTTTACGAGGACTACTGTGAGATGCTGTGAGGAAGAAGATAATAAATCACTCTTTATAACATGTATTTTTTTTTTTGTAATTAATATAATCTTGGTATCGATATGAGGAGGTGAACCACTCAATAATATGTCTTCCACTCAAAACAAATTAACTTTAAAACTGAAGGACAACATTTTTATTATTGAGAATAAAATTCTAAACTCACATTAGTATTAAAAAGAAATAAAAAAAGACCGCATTTAATCCTTAGAAATAAGTGCAATATAAGGTATTGAAAAAAAATAGTGCAACATAAATTAAACTTTTCATTACTCAAATACACTTATCCCTCATTTATGGCTGTATCCATCTCGACAACCATGCAATCCCATCAAAAGACACTTGTGATTCATTCGAACTGACATTTGGGCCCAACTTTGCTGAACTTCGCATTGGAACCAACCATAAGCATGATAATTTTATCGGAAGTTCAATCTTTTATAAAATTAAGTATTTTTATTATTAAATTATCTTTTTTTATAGAGATTTATATTTTTTTTACTTAATTTATTTATTTTCAAATTAAAAAAATTAAATAATAAAAACTTCAACTTTTGGTGAAGTTGAAATTCCCATAGAATTGCCCAAGTCAAGCATTACTCTCATGTTGTCCTTTATTCTATAGTAACTCAGAAGGTACTGGCTTTGTTGATGTGCTGTGGAATGTGGATCTTGAAATGGGAATACATATATGCATCATTCAAATTTTAGTTCCTTTAGTGAGATAATTAACATGATAAACAAAACTTATTTAGTGCCAATTGACTACATCATATATATTTATTTATTACAACATAATTTAGATTTATTGTCATCATAATTTTTTTTATCCAAACATCATATAAAATACGGACATGAATTCAGTAAATTAAATTTAATTCTACTATGTTGTCTTGGTTTATTTTTATTTTTAATATTTTTCATTCAATTGAATTTTACTCAAGATGAATAATTACTCATTTGAATGATCTGTTTATGCTTTATGACATGTCAATTTATTATTATGAAATTTAAACTTTTCAAAATATCTGTTAGATCATTCAAAAGGCATTTGATATCATTCATACCCATTGAACGAAAATTATTCATTCATTGTAATTGTCTATATATAACTTGAATCATTAATTAATTCATGGATGGTTATTGATGCAAAGACCATCTTTATAATGAGAAATCAGAGAAAATTAAATCTAATATCTGACTGTTATAAAATTGAAAAAGACATAAAATACAATAAACTTATAATAAAAATTATGTAAATGAAAATATAATTCTATCTTTGTTTTCACTTTTTCACCACACACTGTGCAAGGACATAAGACAAGTTACACAACTAAATACTATAACATTAAGAATAGTAGTGAAGTATTAAGAGATAATGAAGTATTAAGAGGAGGTTATTAGGAATGTATAAGGTGTGAGATGAAAAGTGAATTATCTATTATTCAATTAATTCATAACACTCCTCCTTAGATATTCACTTTTTGTTAGTCAAGTTACCTCATTAAAAACCCTGTTAGGAAAAACTCAGTGGGACAAAAACTTTGGCAAATGAAAAGAGTATAGTTCTTATTTATTACTTTCCCTCATGACAATATCACTTAAGATTTTTGAATTAACGTATTTATTACTCCTCCTCATTAAAAACCATGTCAAGAAAAACCTAGTGCAACAAAAATGTTGGCAAAGAAAAAAAAGTATAGTGTGTATTTATTACTTTCTCTCATGACAATATCACTTGAGATATTTGAGCCAACTCATTCCAATATTATGAACTAACTTTTCAAATGTTGTGATATAAAAATAAATAGTCAGTTTGAGATTGAGTCTTGTGTGGATTGAATAAAAATCTTGCATCTGTATAATGATTAGTTTTGATTTAGACTCAATATGGATAAAATAGTCCTATATTACTTATTCCTTAATAATAATGAAATATATGTTCCACTTTCATGCCTTTTGGTTGAAGAAGAACTATATCTTGCTAATAGATTTATCGACAAAGTTAAATCAAAATGTGTATTATTTGTAATATACATTAGTGCACGAATTGCATTAATATGATACTTTAGGATAAAAAAGGTTCTTCGTTATTATCAGGAGGTCAAAAATGGATCCTTATGTATATCAAGTGATTGAACAACTATTAGGGTACTTAATGGATGTGAAATATCCATATAAAAATGTTTTAGGACTTTTCTGATGTAACTTAATTGATGAACAAATATTCTATCATTTAAATGCTTGATTTGCTTACTAAAACAATATTTTTATCTTTCCAAAATTTTTCATTTCAAACTCCTTTTTCAAATATTCTACTATCTTTTGAAGCTCTTTGTATTCAATTTCAAATCATCATATACATCAATTATAATAAATTTATATTTAGATTTCTTTATAAAACCACGAAGATAGATATGATCATTTTTATATATTTCTTTCAATAAATATTCACTAAGATAATTGTGACCTATTTGTCTAGATTACTTTAATCTATAATTAAATACATTTTTTTTTTGAAAATTCAAATTGTATGCTTCAAGTATTTTAAATCTTTTAGTGGTTTTCATAAAGATATCATTTTAATTTTTTTCCACACATGTAATAACATGAAACTAAATCTATTAGATGTATATTAAGATTTGATATATTGCCAGAAAAATTGTATTTATCACATACAAATATATATTTCTCATAGCCAATGACAATATTTGTGCTACAAATCATACTTTATACTTACAATTTTAATTTTTTCATTTTCTTGGCATAATTATACATTTATGCCTTATTATCTTTATACCTTTTGGGTGTTTCATTGGTTTAACACTTTTTGGGTGTTTCTTTACTTCGCAAGTAAGTTTAAAATTTGCATTTCTATTTAAATTATGTCTTTTCTCTTTGGCCAATAATCACATATCATGAATTTAATATCCTCATTATCTTTCATAATATATAGCACTATATTGTGTGAAAAATATTATCAGCAACTATTTCCATCTTAGTTCCATCTTTTGTGTTAGAGACACAATCAAATGAGATCTCTATTTCCATAAATGTCAGGTACCTGAACTTCTTCTAGAAGTTTTTCGTTAATTATATCTCAAATCTCTTCATGACTCTTCCATAATACCATTTTGTTCATTCACTTCTTTTCCTTTTTCTTTTGAGGACTTTTGTATTTGGAACCAATTGGTTTATCGTCATTTAGGCATGTTTTAAAGTCATTTGTTATAGAATAAACAAATTGTCTAACTGAGACAACAATCCAAATTGGAGCATTTGTAGCTAATATTTATTTGTTCTCTTTGGATTAGTAATCTATTTGTCAATTAATTTGTTATACTTTGTAAATCAAAAATCTTTTAAACTTCAGGTTCTTATTATTTTATGTGAGGATCAAGATGATTGTATTATTTCTTTAGCTGCATATTTTCTCCCTCTAATATTAGGAATATAAAATACATACCCATATTTATATTCTTAGCCTTCTTATGAAGGCTTACCTTTGAGCATTACGGTAGAATGATAGGAAAATATATTGTAAATTCAAAATTCTCTATATGTAAAAAATTTAGCTCTGACCAAAGCTAATTATAAGGGGAAATGATAATTTAATGCCTTAATATATACAAGTGGACTATATATAAAGTACTATGTTCCATAGTTTGAAATAGGAATACTTGTTCCCTTTAAGCAATGATATAGCTAATAATTTAAGGCACTACATAAATTATTTTGCTAAATCATTTCATGTGCAAACATGTTTTAGGATGTTCAACAATTATTCTAACTAACATTACTACAAGAAAATCTACTATTATTGATGGTTTACTATTATCAATGGTTGTGACTGTTGAGAGACATTACAATAAATAGTATCATAAAATCTATTATTGACAGCCAATGATCGTTAATAATAATCCTAAATAATTATTAATAGTCATGACCATAAAAAAATATATTTACAATTACTAACTTATCTAACATCTTTTGTGACTAATAGTGACAGTAAAAAATAATAATGAGTCAATTTTCCTAGTGCTAGGTTACTTTTTACGGTTACTATTAGTCACAAAAAGTGTTAAAAGGTTAGTACTTGTAAATATATTTTTGATGGTCATTGCTACTGATAATTATCTAGGATTATTATTAATGGCCATTAATTGTCAATAATAGATTTTGTAACATCATTTTTGTAACATCTCTCAACAGTCATGATTGTTGATAATAGTAGATTTTCTTGTATTGCATATAGTAACTATTAAAAATTTAGGATGCAAACACCAGCTTTTTCATGACATATTATCTTAACTTAATAATATAAGAAATTGTGCTCTTCATCAAATTATTTAAGCAAGCAATTTTGTGACTTCAAGTTGAGAGTTGATAATGAACACATGTGATAATCTATTATTTACATATACTAAAATCATACATATTTTGATGGTCCATATGGTATAGAAAATATGATATTTCATAACTTTAACTGGTGATAGCTTAAAATATACTTTACTTTGAGAACAAGTAATCCACTAAATTCATTAGATTAAGGAAATTTTTGGTTTTCCAATGGATAACTACATGAATCAGAATGATTTTTTCTACATCAATATTAATCTAGAGTAGCCTAACTAGTCATGTCAAACTGATAAGTGAACTTCTGGTCTACTATAACTTCATTTAAATTATAATTATATTGCATAGGGCATATTGACTAGATCAAAATATAAGAAATATTGCACATAATGTGAGATAATACAAATCTTTACAAGATTTTTCAACATACGACATGTACATGAGTAATCTCTGTTTTATGTCTCACATGTATAAACATTACTTATTTCTTTAAGTACAAATATTTTTATTCTTCTGGAACTTTCATATACTAGGGTATAGTATTAACATATGCCTTTATCAATCTAAGCAAATAGGTTTTCTCTTCATCATTCTTACATTTCAAATGGTAAGGTGTACTTTTACAATAATCTTGATTGAAATACTTATTTGGGTCTTATTTAGAGTAAAACTCTTTATCTCCCATTACATTCACTCCATAAAATAGAATAAAAATACTTTAAATGAATATCAAAATCTTTATAAACTATTATATTAACTTTAGATTATGCATTATCAAAATTTTTGTATAAACAAGACATTTACTTTGAAAAATTGATTATCAAAATTCTTTTAATGTTATTATATTTACTTTAAGGAATCTTGGTTTTAATCCATTTCTTATTTTATATATAACTACAAATATAAAATAATAGAATATTTTAGGCCTTTTTTATTGGTACTTTAGAACAAATAAGATATGAAAATGTTAACAGTAAAATTTGGTAAGCCCAAATCTCAGTCAACTCAAATAGTTCTTGAAACTCCCAAACTATAATATGGTTATATGAGTATTAGATAAATGTAGAAATCAAACAAATGAAATAGGTCAAAGAAGATGAGGAAGAATAGGGAGAAGACAACTGAGGTTTTTTAACGTGGTTCAGATAGAATCTTTTTTTTTTTGGATTCCTACATCCATGGGTGATTTTATTTCTCTATGGTGAAAATTTAGTAGAGTTACAGTATCTATCCAAAAGGAGTCCCTATTATATCTGTTCCTCCCCCTTTTATAGAGGTTGGGAGGTTACAAATGTAATTTAATAAATTGTAGATTTGTTACATCAAGAAATAAATGTGTTGACAATTTAGACTTCTGCAAATTGACTTCTATAGATTGTAGGCCAGCTTTTGTAGATTGCTTTCTATGAGTGGGTCCCTCAAGCTACAAGTTGTTGCTCATGGGTTAGTCGCTTGTCTCAGGTTAATGTTTGGCCACAGTGAGTCTCTAGTTGGGCAGTGTGCTCCATCCTACGAGCTGGGACTCTTGTCACGGGGTCACTACCTACCTTAGATCAGCGATATCGAGCTCAAATTTTATGACTCGAGCTCAAATAGGGTCCTTAGCTAGCTATGTGAGTTGGGGTTCGTCTCTAGCGAGCCAAGGCTACCACTTTGGCCTCATCTTGTGCCCCGAGCTCATTGTTAGAAAGCTAGTGTCTTTATCAAGCGATCTGATTGGGCTTTTATTAGCCCATTTTACATTACCCAAAACACCCATAACATTAGCCCATTTTACTTTTGGTCTGCTTTACGGACTGGGAGTTACAGTTTGCTAGCAAGGTCCTCGTTTGCAGTCTATAGCGTTATCTTTTCAAGCTTCTATCTTTCGTTTCATCTTCATTAGGCCATACCTCCTACTATACATGTCTCATAGCCGTTGGCATGGTAGCCTTATTTTCTTCTAGACCATTCAATCAAGAACAATTGGATATCCTTTAGATTTTTTTGTAAAACTAGTCTAGTCTATTTAAAGTATGAGAAACCCTTCTTCTTCCTCCATAGATTAACCTGATAGGTGCTTTGGCTAAGCCTCCATATTCCTGATGGTCTGGTTTTTTGATGAGGTGTGTACAGCTTGCTGTATAGGAAGCCTGTATAGATAATTCTTCTTTGAGGATTTTGGGAGATCTTGCACAAATCTTGGATTATTTCCTCATAGTTATGCCATGGAATTCAGCCTTTCTAGCTGTGTTCTTTTGTTTTTGTTTTTTGAATTCTCAATGCTAGGGGTGAGGTAGTTGAGAAGGAGTTTTTTGGCTAAAGAGGACAACAAGAAGAAGATTGAAGAGTCAACATGCTCATTGATCCTCCAGCTAGTCGGAGTTCAGCTCCTAGAAGGCAGTCTTCTTTTCGATACATGATAGCTGTAAGCTTATTCTGATTTGTACTCTGCATCTTCTGATGTAAATTTACCTCATTAAGTGAGGCTTTCAATGAATGAATTTTCTTCATGAGTGTTGTGTTGGACATTCTATATATCACAGCTAAACAAAATGTTTAGACTAATTAGTCATTTTTTTTACTAGTAACAAATCTAAGCACTAGAGTTCCTCTACTAGTAATGGTAAAGTGCCCAAGTAGGGCGCATGAGAGTTATGCCTAGTAGTAGGTCACATGAAAGTTGTAAGCAATAGGTCACACATAAGCTGCAAGTAGTATGTCGTATGTAAGCTGTGAGCAATAGATCGCGTGTAAGCTATGCCTTGCGGTCCACACCACAGTAATCTTGTTGCTTAATGGGTTGTATGAGTTTGATTTTAGTGCTCTTGCACCTCAACAAGCTTACAGCTTCTACTATAAATGAGTTTACTTTAGTGCCTCTGTGCCTCAGTGAGCTTATAGCCTCTACTAGAAACATGCCTCAGCGAACTCATAGCCTCTGTTGGAAATGAGTTTATTTTAGCACCTCCGTGCCTCAGTGAGCTCATAGTTTTTTCTAGAAATGAGTTTATTTTAGTACCTCTGTGCCTCAACTGATGAGCTAGCAATGAATTTAGCACTTAAGATGCCTTAGCTAAAAAGCTGGCAATGATATTGAGTTTGACTTTGTCAATGTAGAGTAACTCTCTTCCTGAATAATATTTTACTGAAGATTATTAGACAGAAAGACTTAAGATGCTTTAATTAACTTATGAATATCATTACAGGATTAAAATATGGATGTAACTGAGGGCCCCTACTCTTGATTAGTGATTCACTATGGTTACTGATATTGCTATTCGAAAGGTTAAACCACGTAGTTTCTCAACCGACCTTTCTTGATGAGATCTTCTATGGTATCTTTGAGCACCTAGCACTCCAAAGTATTAGGCCCAATCTCATTATGGTAGGCACAGAACTTATCTTTGTTGTTCTTAAGTCTATTATGAGTCCATAAGGGCTTGGGCCTCCTGAAGTCTTCCCTACCTCTCTCAGCTACGAAGATCCTATCTTGAGTGTTAGATAGAACACTATAGCTTTCGTAACGACCTTGATGTTAAGGTTGTTGGATCCTCACCTTCTTCACAAGTTGGATATTGGAGTTGGCCTTCTGGCTGTCCTTGCCACTTTAGTCATTGCTCCTCTTTTTGATACTGCTCACCTGATCAAATTTCCTGGGGCCAAAAGTTTCTTCCCACATAATCTATTTGGTAGCTTAATCATAGAATTTAGCTAAATCTCTTACTAGGGTCTTGTATAGGCTTTTATATAGCTTTCTATCTTTGTGGAGTCCCGCCGAGATCACTATCAAGATATTTTCTTCTAAGGGATTTTCTACGAAATTAGCCTCGTGCCTAAACCTAATTATGTAGTTTTTTAGTGATTCATGCTTATGTCGAAAGACCATCATAAGGTGGCAAGGTAGTGTGAACTGCTTTTTCAATGCTTGATACTAGTTGGTGAATTTCCTTTGACACTCTTCCCAACTATTAACACTTCGAGTTGGGAGACTTCTAAACCATGCATGAGGTATGCCTCCTAGTGTAGCCAGAAAGACATGGCATTTAACTAGAGGATTGGTTGTTTGAAGGTCCATCTAAATATTGAATGCATCCAAGTGGTCAAATGGATTGCTATCCTTGTTGTATGGTAGAATTGTGGGAATTTTAAGTTTGTGAGGAAGGGGCTACGTTTCAATCTCTTTGGAGAATGGTGTCTTCTCCTCATAATGTTCTTGATCATTCTGGACCTAAAGGCATTCCTTCAACTAGTTCACCTTTTGAAATAACTCTTTCACCATCAGGTCTCGTGCCCTAGATCATTGATTAGAAGATTGTTGGCTCCTTTTCTCTTGGTCATGGAAGTAGCGACCTGAGGTGTGCCCTTGACTGGTCTTGTTCAAGCTCTCATTCGAGCTATCATGATTCTCATGTGTTTGGCGAACCCCTAACTTCATCCGCTAATTAGTGGAGCAAGTTAAATTAGTGTGCGAATGCATTCATCTAGATGACCTTTCCTCCTGGGCTCTTTCACGTAGTTGCTGGAGTTGCATAGCGATCTTAACTTGCTTTTGTGCACCCAGGGTTTGTGACTGCCTTTGTCAACTCTCTTACTGTGTTCTTGAACATTTGCTAAAGTTAGTGACATGTCTGTACCTCATTAGTTCTAGGAACAATGGCAGGCTGGCAGTGAGTTTTGGAGGGCAAACCAGCAGTGATACCGACAGTTGGAGTATCTACAGGCTAGTTAACCAGAATGTTTAAGCTTCTTGTGGTCCTTCCTCTAACCATTGTAGTTGGATAAAAAAGCAACTAGACAGTAGATTGGCCCTTCTTCTACCACCAAAATATTGACGGTGAAATTTGGTAAGCCCAAATCTTAGTCAACCCAAATAGTTCTTGAAACCCCCTAACTACAATTTGGTTGTATGAGTACCAGACAAATGCAGAAATCAAACATATGAAATAGGTCATAGAAGATAAGGAAGAACAATGAGAAGGCAACTAAGGTTTTTTAACATGGTTTAGCTAAAATCTTGTTTCTAGATTCCTATATCCATAGGTAATTTTGTTTCTTTGTGGTGAAAATTTGGTAGAGTTATAGTATCTATTCAGAAGGAGCCCCTATTGTATCTGTACCTTCCCCTTTTATAGAGGTTAGGAGGTTACAAATGTAATTTAATAAATTGTAAATCCATTACATCAAGTAATAAATATGTTAACAATTTAGACTTCTGCAAATCGATTTTTACAGACTGTAGGTCGGTTTCTATAGATTACTTTCTGTGAGTGGGTCCCTCAATCCACAAGTTGGTGTTTATGGGTTGGTCACTTGTCTTAGGTTAATCTCTGGCCACAACGTGTCTCTAGCTGGGTAGTGTGCTCTGTCCTGCGAGCTAAGGCTTTTATCCTGGGGTTGCTGCCTACCTCAAATTAGTGATATCAAGCTCGTATTTGATGACTTAAGCTTGAACAGGGCGACTCGTTGGCCACATGAGTTAGGACTCGTCTTTAGCGAACTAGGACTATTGCTTTGGCCTTGTCTTGAGCCCTGAGCTCCCGGCTAGTGAGCTGATGCCTTTATCGAGTGACCTTAATTCTTAGATGACCTGGGTCTCTTCTGGTTGGACTTGTCTTTTGTTGGGCTTTTATAAGCCCATTTTGCATTGCTCAAGAACACCTACAATAGAAAATAATTCAAAATATGTTAAAGTGTATTTTTTCTTTGATATTGCTACTTCAGGAGTATATTTAAAATATGAAAATATTATAATATATTCTTTTCATGACGATTAACAAAATAGAAGTAGAAAAAGAAGAAAATATATAATATCAAAAGTAATTAACATTCATTATTAAAAATAATAGAGATAAAAGAACTTCACTCAAATTTTCTCCTTTCCAATTCAAGTGTTACTAGATCTTCAAAAAACCTTTAAATTAGGAATATCAGGTGTACCTAATCTCTCATATAGTTCATATTGAATTATTTGTGAAAATATTAGATTGTAAAGAAATAAATTAATCAAATTCTAGTCAAGAATTTCAACAAACTAAACAATCTTCATAAATTTTGTGAACTCTATGTCAATAACTAGAAATGTATGAGATATTTACAATATAGATACTCACCTTTTCTTTTTCAAACCATTAGGCTCAATAAAATATTGTAAAAATAATTTCAATTTTAATTAGGCATAGACAATGCCATTAGAATGATGAAATAATAGGATAAATTGAAATAGCCAAATCAATAGATCTATTAAATCATATTACAAGTAATAGATTTGTACATATAAATTTAATTAGTAGTATTGAAATTGTGCCTGACATTACAAAAGAATCCATGATAGTAAAGCATTCCTTAGCAGGTTCACTTTTTATGATCTAACAAAGAAAATGGAGAGAAAATTATATCAGAAGTCTTAATGGGGCAACTACAACTCTATTTGGATATAAGTAGGGATTTACCTTGTTGTAACCCTATTAGGTTAACTGATCCATCATCATTGATCTAGTGACAAGGCTCACATCACTAAAATCCATCAATGGCCTAGGTGTCATTATAGATCCAATAATTAGATTACATAATTACTTGACCCATAATAATTTAGTTGTTGTGACATTCATTCAATCCAATATATATGATTTATTAAACTATGGTAGTTCACATAGGAAAATTCCAATAATCTCCCACTTGGACAACATAGTTTAATAAATGAGAACTTGGATTATAATATATGGTTACAATAATGAATGTCAACAACAACAATAATAACAATGACACCATTACAATTATAGGTCAAGCATAAGTATCCAATAATAATGTAGATCATCATATCCAAGAGGGATGCTAATATTATATATATCTTGAATACTTATGTTCCAACAATTGAAACATAATATAAAATGTGTGAGAAACCAGATAAATATATCAAAATGTGATCATATATATATATATATATATCTTTATGAAATGGTCTATGCATCCACCTAAGATGCCAAATGAGAATTAATATTCTTAACACGGTAGTGAGATAGGGTCTAAATGTCTCTAATAACATGCCATAATCAGATAATGTGCACAAAAACAATATGGTAAAACATGAATATTTCATTATAATATTTCATTAATTTAGAGATAACAATATTTTAATTAGAAATATGAAACTCTTACTAACCTTAAACAATGAAAGGCTTAGCCAAACTCATTCTAGTCACTTATTTGCAAACAATTTTTTTTTACACCTACGCCTTTGGTTAGTGGATCCGCAAGCATAAGATCTGTGGAAACATGTATAATACTTGCGTATCTTCTCTCTTTAACAAATTGATACTTAATATCAAAATACTTGTATGGCCAGTACTTTGATTATTATTTTAAGAGAAGTTCACTATGGCAGCACTATCACAACATATGGTTAAGGTCCTTGATATGTGATAACAAAATATTTCACTTATTTGTTTGTCCTCTCACTTATCATTTTAAGGTCCAAAATTGGCTTACTTCAGCTGTTTTAGCATGTATTTATGATTTTATGTCAATTGGATTAATTACGCAAAATACTACAGTTTTTGACCATTTTAAGCAGTTTCTATAATCTGGTCATAACTCGGGCTACACTTATCCAATTGATGTGATTCTTATCTTGTAGAAAGCTAAGACATGGATCTACAACTTTCATGAAGACCTCCAAGGCTGAATCACCCAATTGGTTATCTGAATTTGGAGTTAAAGTCAAGACTAGGATACTTTATTGGGCAGCCTGACCTTTATGCACTAATTAGACCATAACTAGAGCTATAGAGGTCCAATTAAGGTAAAACTAAGGCCAATTGGAAGCTGAGACATAAAGCCACATTTCTTATGAAGGCTTCCTGAG
>JANHAO010018428.1:0-13597 GCA_026873985.1 Saraca asoca
AGCTATATTTATAGGCAAAACTAAACTAATAAGATAAGAAGAAAAATCTTCAACTTCATCCTAACAAATCAATATTATCTTTACTGTACTTTATTTGCTGCATTCCAAAAATAAAGGATTAAGGCTTATCCTCATAAATTAATCTTATTTTCACTCAACTTTATTTATTGCATTCCAAAAATAAAGACTTAAGGCTTATCTCAAACTTCAGTCTTATCTTGTTACAGTTGAGTCTTCAGTTTCCACAATTTAAGGCTTCGACCTTTATTTTTTTTTTCAAAATCTAATTTAGATTATTTTCAATAGTCTCCTTTAAATTTGATTTTGCAATAACATCAATTGTTATCTTCAATTTCTTGAACACATCCACCTTTAGTAGTTTTGTCAAAATGTTTATAACTTGATCTACAAACTTACAAATTTCTAGTTCAGTTTCACCATTTTTTACTAATTCATGAATATGATAATACTTGATGCCAATATGCTTACTTCTCTTATGGAAAACTGGATTTTTGGCCAATGCAATAGCTAACTTATTATCACATATGATTTTTGTAGGACCTACCTGTTCATGTATTAATTCATCGAGTATCCTATAAAGCCAAACTACTGACATGCTATAAAAGTTACAACCATATACTCTGCTTTTGTTATGGAAAGCACAATAACATATTGTTTCTATGAGGACCATGAAAAAAGATCATTATCCAAGAAAGAAAGCATACCCAGAAGTGTTGTTTTGAGTTTTCACATCACTTATCCAATCACTATCTATATATCTCACTAAGCCAAAATTGATAGAGTGGTAGTAAAAGATCCTATTATCATAGGTACCACTCATGTATTGTAAAATTCATTTTGCTACTTGCAAATATAATTAGCAAGGTTTTTCCATGAATCGACTAATAATCCCTATACCATAAGTGATATCTGATATTGTGTAAGTCAAATATCTTAGACTACCAATTAGGCTTTTGAAATATGTAGGATTTATTAGTTCTCCTATTTCTTTCTTTTTCAACATTAACCATTCTACAACTAGTATTTGGATAGGCTTGAGCAACTCTATTTTTAGATGCTTCAAAATATCATTGGCATATTTTTGTTAGGAAATAAAAATGCCATCATCAATTTGCTACACTTCAATGTTTAAAAAATAGGACACTAATCCTATGTCTATCATCTCAAACTAGCTACTCATTGCCTTCCTAAATTCATCAAACATCTCATTGCAATTTCCTATAAATATTAAGTCATCAATATAAATACAAACAATAATGAGATCATCGTTCAGTTTTGACTTAATATATAGGGTATGCTCATAAGGACATTTCTAGAAATCTTATTATAGCAAGTATGCATCAATCTAACAATATCAAGCACGAGGTGCTTGTTTCAACCTATACAATGCCTTCTTCAATTTGTAAACTTGTTTCTCATGTCCTTTTTTCATGTCACAGGTGGTAGCTCAACATAGATCTCCTCATTAAGGAAGCCATTTAGAAATATTGATTTCACATCTATTTGATGAATTTTCCATTGATTTTAAGCTACAAGTGCTATAATTATCCAAATAGAATCTACTTTAGCAATTAGTGCAAATACTTTAAAATAGTCAATTCTAGGCTTCTATTTGTAGCCTTTTATAACTAGTGTTAGCTTCAAGTGATTCACTTAGTCATCAGGCTTGTACTTTGTTTTGTATATCCATTTGACTCGAATAGGCTTTTTCCCAAGTGGTAAAGTAGTTTGCTCCCATATGTCATTTTTCTCTATTGAATGAATCTCATTTGCATTGCTTGAATCCATCATTCATTAAGTATTGCATCTTTATAGGAAACTAGGTCACAAACTGCCAATAAGCAAAAGTTCACAATAGTTTCAACAGTGGATATATCTTTATGATCATTATCATATGTAACCACATAGTCTTGTAAACGAGCTGGCATCACTCAAGTTTGTTAAAGACTCTTTGTTGTCTCTAGAATAGTTATTGGTGGAGAAAAGTTTCTAAGGAATAAATTTTCAGGTAAAGATCTTTCTGTGTCCATTAACTTTGGTTCATCTTTTATGATAACACCTTATTATTGTTCATCTCTTTGATTTAATGCCTATGCTTCATCTTGAACTAATTAAATATCTCTACTCACAATCACTTCTTTTATTATAAGATTGTATCATTTGTAATCTTTAGTCACTTCACTGTAGCTAATGAAAATGTACTTTTGACTTTTGTTATTCAGTTTTTTTCTTCACTTATTGATCATGCGGGTGCTGAATCCAAATTAAATTAGAAATTTATAAAATCAAAGCTACCTAAACTATTTATAGCATAGGCAACACCGAGTCGAGCCCTTGGATCATTTTTGGATGATGATATCAATCATATTAGGAGATGTAAATAAAGGGTTGGCAGAAACTATTAACAAAAACACTACAAAATAGAAACTAAAACTACAACAAAAAAATAAGTAACAAGCCAAGGGAATCAACTGACTTGAAGTTAATGCATCATTGATCACTCAAGGTTCATTCAATTATTGAAAATTATAGCAAGAAGCCTTAGAATGATTAATGAATCTATCTTAAGCAATCAAGATTCAGCCAAGCAAATAATACATCAAAAGCTCAATGCATTAGCTAGTTTTCCTATCCTCTTCCTAATATTAATCATTAAGCAACAATTATATAATATCTAAATTAAATGAATCCATTAAACTCAGATATTCACTACAAAATAGAAAGAAAAAGGAAAGAAATGGCCAGCAATTGAATGTAAGATGAAAGAACAAAACCTCAACATTAATTTTAAGTTTGCAACCCCTTGAACTGGTTATAACTTTAGCCTTCCATGGAGGTAGAAAAATACAGAAAAAAGGGAGAGCAAAAGCTTGCTCTCTGCCACAAAAAACTACTCTAAAAACACCCTAAAACTACCTACAAACTAAAGCAAAAAGACTCAATGAAAAGGAGTTCTTCCTAGGTAAAAAGAAAAGCTAGAAAGTTGTTTAGTGAGTAGGCAGGTGTAGCTATAGTCTACTGCCTCTGCCATTGCATATGGTGTACTATAATAAACTGCTTTCTCTATTTTTCCTACTCTCTTTCAGGTCTCCAGCTAGCTGAGTGCAAGTTACATCAAAGGGTGGTTAAGTGGGCTCAAGGTCCATGCCAATTGGGGGCCTTGAAAGTCCAATTCTGTAGAGTCCATTTTTGCAGCATTTCTGCCCCTTTGTTACAACCTATTTTTCACACCCAAATTGATGTTTTCAGCTTTGGAAGCCTTCATGACAAATGTAGCATTATGTGTTAGCTTCCATTTGAGCTTTGTTTCACCTTAATTGGAGCACTATATCTCTAGTTATTGTATGTTGAATGCATAGAGGTTGGGCTACTCAGGACAGGGCTGAGACTATATTCTGATTCTGAATTGAGCTCCAATTTCGGATGACCAATTGTGAGATTCAGCTTTTTTAGTCTTCATGAAAGTTGTAGATCTATCTCTTATATTTCTTGAAAGATAAGAATCATATCAATTGGACAAGTGTAGCTCAAGATATAGCTAGATTACAAAAACTGCTCAAAATGGCTAAGTTATGCAAAATTTTCAAATTGATTCCAATTGACACAAATTATAAATATGCACTAATATAGCTGAAAGTAAATCATTTTTGGACCTTAAAATTCTAAGTGAGAGGACAAATGAATGGCAAAAATATTATGTTATCAAATTCCCCCACACTTAGCTTTTGTACTCTCGAGCAAAACACAAAACAAAACACAAAGCAAAATAAAGGGTTGAAGACAGCAAGAAGAACAAAAGACCTTGAGATTTTTCAGCAATGATGAATATCTTATCACAAATAAGAATGCAGCAAAATTTAGGTCACACAACAAGCTCATCTTTACAAATCAAAACTTAAACCAATTAGTAAAGTTACTTCATCAAAAGATATATCAATTTGGTAGACTTGGAAGCTCTCATCACAACTCTCATTGTGTTTAAGATGGGAAGTATTTCTCTCAAATTCTTTCCATAGAAATACACTACCATATGCTTGCTTATCATCCAATCTCCACTACCAAAATTTCATGCATAACACAAATCATAAAGACTTGACAAGGTAGTAATGTGGCTAAAGGGAAAAGAATGGAAAGGGAGGGAATGCTATGGATATGGCAATTTAACATCAAAGAGAGGTATTAGGCATAATTTTCTGGTTTAGAATCCACCTCTTTTTCTTTTTCCCTCCTTCTTTTTTTTTTTAGATTTCTATAGAATTTTTCATTTCTGTAAAATCTTTTCCTTCTTTTTTTCTTTTCTTTTCTTGACTAATATCATGAACCACACTTTGTCTTTTACTTCTTCTTTTAGCACAATCCCAATGAGTCACACACCTTACTATTTAATAGCGCATTCCCTCCACACTTAGTTAAAAAGGAGGGTTAAGAAAAGTTAAATGTGAAGGCTCAAAAGGCTTAACAATGGTATAATCATTGTAAGGTAAGCTAGAAGGAAAAGAATGATTCAAACAAAGAAATGCCTTAATCATCTTTATGCATGCATGTCCAATGTAGTCTCAAAAAGAATCAAAGCAAGTTCTAGAGCAACAAAGCCATGGAAGAATATTCACACACAAGAAAGAAAGACAATCTATCAAGAATGTTCAACAATGGCTCAAAAACCTCACAAGATGTATGTCTACCAAAATCAATCCATAAGCAATTCAAATTCTTCACAATGCTAATCAAGTTCAAGATCATCTATTTAAATATGTTATGCAACCATAAAAATCACTTCTAACTCATTTGAAGGCTAAAGATACTCATCATCTATGAAAAACTACAAGGGTGACAAAAATTCTCATTTTTTTATCAATTCTATTTTTTTCTTCGAAATTCTGGTTTTCTACAGAATTTTTGCTTTTTGGTTTTTTGATTTCTATATTGCAAAAAAAAATTTGTTTTGTAAATGTAGCAAAAATTTTAGTTTGTTCCAATTGAAAAATAATATTTCACATGCAACAACAAACTCAAAACTTCAAAACTCCCCCCCACACTTAAATTTTACATTGTCCTCAATCTAAGCTCAAAGTCTAAAAAAGCACCAATGCAAATATGATCAGCAGAAAATAACACAAGTAAAATAAAGGAGAGGGTTAAGAAATAGCCTTATATGATGGCGGGATTAATGTGCAAGGCTGCTTCATATAGTATCATAAAAATATGTTCATCACAACATAACATTTAAGAAAATCATTAAAGATTTCCAAAATTGAACAATGCTCCATATAGCAAAATATTCAACTCTAATCCCAAAGGATAACTCCAGGAGGGAACCATCTTAATATAGTCATGATCTATCTAACACATCTGCAGAATTCTCATACTATCATCCTTGTCCTACCATATATATCTCTTCAGTACATATACACAAGTGCACTTACGGGTTCCCAATGAATTATCCAATGGATCTAGTATCTCAAATCAATTAGCTTAATAAATTAGGTAGCATAAATCTCAAAACATCAATATTTTTATATCATAATATATAAAAGTTCTTGTTTGGGTAAGCAATGTTTATCAAATATACATTAACGTATCAAAGCATTTTCATATCCATTTATTATATGAAAAAATAAAGAATTTCCAATTCCAACAATAGAGGGCAAAATGAAAATGCATAATTTCTATCACAGCAAACCATTTCATAAACACCAACAGCATGTAAATATACTTTTGAAACCACTTTAATATATATATATATATATATATGTAAATCTCATTATTTAAAAGGATTAATAATATTTCATATAATAAAATTCTTTTACATTTACACATGGGATAATTAAGTGAGGAAGATTGTCCACTCACCTTGAAAAATCCTTAGAAAACTAAATTAGCTAAAGCTCTAAAGTCTGACGTTGGTGAGGTCGTTTTGTCCAAAAGAATATATCTTGATCAAATCCACAAGAAAAATTCAAACTTTCATTAACTTTACACAGTGAGGGTTTCAACTACCCATCTTGAAAACTCACTATAAAGCTATTATAAAATAAATTTTTTGTTCTAGAGTTACTCACCACCTTCCAAAGTGCAAGTGGGGAGCTCAGTTAGAGCTGAATCATCGCCAATGAGCTTATGGGACTTGCTAACTAAATTGCACTATTGAGGCTTTCAACATAAATATCTTGAAAAATTGGCTATATGATTACTATAAAATAAATCCAATGATCTAGGAATATTCACTAGAGCCTGAAGTGCCAGTGAGTAGCTCACCGTAAGCTGGAACATCACCAGGGAGCCAATGGAAGCTATTAGCCAAAGTTTGCTAGTGAAGGAAGGAAAAGGAATGCTAAGTTGCAGCCAATCTCAACAAGCAACGGGAAAATGCCAGGAAGCTAGACAGCAACCAAAGTTTACTTGTTTAAGGAAATTAGGAGGAACAGAGGTCACTAAAGAAAGGAGGAAGAAGATGTAGGGGAGTGTTCAACTAAGGAGAAGTAGTGTGCATCGGGAAAGAAGAAGATAGTGCCAAAGAAGAGGGAGATAACCATACATGGCCAGGCAACATGTGGACAACGACGGTGGTCGATTGTTGAAAGAGGAAGATGCTACAAGAAGCTTTGGGAGAGAGAAGGATATTGCACTCAAGGAAGAATCCAGTTAAAGAGATTTATACAAAAAAGAAATAGAAAAATTTGCACTTTGACCCTAAAACTTTCCATTAACTTCAAATAGGTCCTTTTGGAAATTACAATTTGACCCCAATGAAATTCTAAAATCTTCAATTCGGTCTCTCAATCAAAATTTATTTTTTCATTTTTATACCTTTATTTTTTTTAAGGTATTACATGATTTTTCTTTAAGAAAATATGTCCAAGTCTATCTAGTAAAATCATTCACAAAGATTAAAATATACCTTTTGTGTCTAAGTGATTCTACTTTAACTATGCCACAGATATCTGTATGCACTAACTCCAAAGGATGACAAGCCCTTCTAGCTTTTTCAATTGGAAAAGAGTCTCTATATTATTTTCCAAGAGTACACTTACACATCATTGATTATGAGCTTTAATTATCAGTAAGCCTATTACCATCTTTTTCTTAGCCAATACTTTCAACTCATGGAAGTTCAAATGACCATACAGAAAATGTCATAACCATTCTTCATCTTTCAAAATTGTTAAAAAATTCATCAGTGTTCATGTTTGTAAGGTGAGAGGAAATATGCAATTCTTTATCATTTGCACTGTTGTAATCATTTTTGCCATTTTTGCCTTTAATTGTGCAATGTCCATTTTGGATATCAATTCTATATCTTTTTTTCAAAAAGTTGGCTAATACTCAATAGGCTCTAGTAAAGACCTGACACAAAATAAATATCAATAATAGTAACCTTTGTACTGTCTTTGGATTTAATGCTAATATCACATCTGGCCATAATGGTAATTTTGGATTTATTCTTGAAATTTACTTCTCCATGTATAGATTCATCCAAATATGAGAAAAGCTCATTCTTTCCACACATGTGATTACAGCACCCAGTATCAAGATATCATGTATCTGTATACTTCATATCTGGCTCATTTGATTTGCACGCGAACACCAGGTTCTCTTTTACATTTATGGTATTTGCATACTTTACAAACTCATCAACATCTTGGTATAGCACTCATTTCAATAATGTCTATATTTTTTGCATCTAAAATATTGAACATTAGATTTCTTACTTGCTCCATTGTGACCTCCTCAATGTTTTTGAAAATTGTTATTACTTGATTTTTCTTTGTTGGTAGAATTAGATTATCCACCTCTTCCAAGTCCCTGTTCTCATCTTTGTCCTTATCCTCATCCACCACGACTTTGACCACCTTGATAGTTTTTGTGATTTTGGTGATTCATCATGCTTTGCAAAGCTTGCTCAATACTTAAGCTTATGGCTTTTTGATTCATCCCTTGCTCATATGAATATAACAAACCCATTAACCTCTCCATTGACATAGTTGATGTGTATTGTGATTTTTCCATTGCTAAAACAATGTAATCAAATTTTATAATCAAATATCACAAGATCTTTTTTGCAACTTTTGTATCTAAAATTTCTTCACTATTGACTCTTAATTGGTTAACCATAAACAGAACTCGATCAAAATATGCTAAAATTGATTCTAAGTCATTCATGTGTAATGACTCAAAATCACCTCATAGTATTTGTAGTTATACTCGTTTAACATGATTATCACCTTTGTAGGATTTTTGCAAAATATCCCATGCTTTCTTTGTTGTATTCGCACATCATATTTGGAAAAATATTAGTTCCTTAATGGCTTGAAAAATTACATATAATGCTTTTTTTATCCTTCTTTCAAGTCTTCACTAGTGCATCTTTTTTATCTTTCTCTAGTGCATCAAACTCCTTTCAATATTGTACTTCGGTATAGCCAGTCTCCACCAAATTCTATTGATCCTAGGATTTGAAGAATACTCTCAATTGGACAGTCCAGTTGTCATAGTTTTTGCCATTCAATTTAAGAAGCTGCAATTGGATTGAATTTGATACCTTTATACAATCGAGCTCTAATACCAAATATTGGAACTAAAAACCAAAAGAATTAAATAAAAAAAGAATATTTTTGGGGAAGAAGATGAGAAAAGAGAAATTCTTTGATCACAACTTTAACTCAATACACAAAGAGACATTGCACTTTATCTAACTCATAAGTTTGCTAGCTTATTTCTCTTCCTTACCTTTTTATTACATTATAAAAATTAAAATGAGCTATATTTATAAGTGAAAATAAACTAATAAGAAAAGAAGAAAAATCTTCAACTTCATCCTAGCAAATCAATATTATCTTCACTAAGTTTTATCTGCTACATTCCAAAAATAAAGGCTTAAAGCTTATCCTAACATATTAACCTTATTTTTACTAAACATTATCTGTTGCATTCCAAAAATAAAGACTTAAGGCTTAACTTAAACTCCAACCTTGTTATAGTTGAGACTCTAACCTTATCTTGTTACAACTAATGCTTCAGTTTCCACAACTTGAGGTTTTGGCCTTTATCATTTTTTTTAAATCTCATTTAGATTATTTTCAACACCTTTACCTTCGTAATTGCGAACCATTCTTTGGGAAAGGGGCTCGCCTTGTTTATTCTTGCATATATCATTAAGTCTAACACCAAAAGCCATAAACACGATCATACCTCTTGTAAAATTGCTCTGCATCATTTAAAGAACCAATTGCATGCCCATTATCAATTCCTTCATCATGTTAATTAGTAACTCATCCTATGTATTGATTGTATCAGTTCCATACTGCATCGCTTCATTCTGCCAATCAATGTCTTTTATACAACCATCACCTTTCATGTTGGCATCATTCATGTTACATAATCCCTCATCGTCCTCCTTCATACTTTTGTCTTCCAAAACTATTCCCAATTCACTAGCTTCTTTCCTAAAACCAACAAAAAAAGAATTAGTTATAAATAATTTCTAAATAAGTTTGTTTCATGAATAAATATTTTCTAAACAACATTCTCTCACAACACAAAATTTTCAATTTAAATAAGTTATAAAGCATTTCTCATTTTTGGCTCTTACTTCAATAACTCATACAATATAAGGATTTACTATCAATTCACTATCAACTCTTGATTCTTTTAATAAAAATTGCAAAACATGTTCATTATACTTGCCAACTTTGGATGTATTCATAATCTTTTAAATGAGAGATGGAAAATTTAACCTTGAGTTGAGCACTAGACACAACAAGCATAATACCATATATAAATTTATCTGAGTATTAATATATTAAAAAATATTTTTAAAAGGATGAAAAAATTTATATGATAAATAGTAAATTTAAAATATTAATATAAAAATTTTATCAATTTAAATTTTATTTCTATATAATTATAATTGTTTACTTTTATATAAATTATTTAATATAGATAAAAAAAAGAAGATATTTTGAATTAAAAAAATTTATCCATGACTTAAATCAGAAAGAAAAAGAAAATTAAAAATTTTCACTTTTCATCTGGTGACAAATTGAAGACACTCACTGCATAATGAGATTTAAGTGAAAGTAAATACTACGACTTTTATAATATTAGGAAGATTTTGTTTAAAAATTTAAATTAAGTACTTTATGCTAGAATATTTGATTATTTGATTAATAAGAGTTCATAGAATGTCATAACTAGATATTATCTTAAAAAAATATACATTTCAAAAATATTTTTTTATGAAGTTTAAGAAATATTTTAAATTAAAATTGTGATAAGTAATTAAAAATGATAGAATTTTAAAAAGAAAAATTAAGAAATATCAAATTTAGTATTCCATATTTAAAGATAATGTGAAAATTTAAAAAGTTAAAAATTTTAAATAGATATTGTATGTGTTTAGCACACTAAAAAAAAAAAGGCCAATTTTAGTTTCTTAACTTATTCAAATAGTTCTTTTTCATATTTTTAGATGTATTTGGTAAACTTTTTTTTTTTTAAAAAAAATTCTCTTTTAAGAAGTTACTTAGCTTATAACTTGTTAGACTAGAGTTTTCAATTAATTTTTTCTTAATTTATCCCTCTTATTTTAATTGATTGACAAACCATATCCTAGTTAATTACAAACGCTTATTTCCAAAATTTATTTTTCTAATATCATACATTTTCAATGTTTGTTTTTTGTTTACAAAAGTAAAAAAGGATAAAAAAAAAACTCACATATCATTATATATTTAGCATATGCCTATTAATTTAACATAAACAAATTAATACAAGTGAGTAAACAAATAAATAAATATATATGATGTTATAAAATTTAATTAATTAAAATTTAGATAAATTTATTCTTATTTTGAATATCTTAATTGAATTAATATACTTTAACTTTAAAATAAATATAAATTAATCTACTCTATATTTAATTATATTAATATATCCTTTTATATTATTTTACATTCATAAGCCAATCTAATGACTAATTTTATTAAATATTTCTAATACAATCAATTAATTTATTAGTATTCAGCTAGCAGTTAACAATTAATAGCTAGTAAAATAATTTATAGTTAACTTATCAGTTACTTGCACTAAACAGACTCATTATCTATGAAATTAAAATTAGATATTACTAATTAAATGTTAATAAGTATTTTATTTCTATATAAATTAAATTATTTATTTATTTATAAATTATTTAATATGGATAAAATAAAAGATATTTTGAATTAAAAAAATAAAAAAATTCAAAAATTTTATCTACAATTTAAATTGGAATGAAATCCCTTTGGTGGTGAATAAAAAATACTTGCTACTTAGTGAGATTTTGGTGATGATGAGTGTCATGACTTTTATAATATTATAAAAATTAACAGTATTCTCACTTAAAATGCTATATGATATAATATAAAAAGTTCATAAAATTACAAAAAAAAAGATTTAAATTTAAATATTATAAGTATAAATTAGTTTTACACTATCATAACAAAGCTATTAAAACTCTTTTCCCATGTGTTGCCATGTCATCACAAAATTGTTAAAACTCTTTTATTGTTAATAAAGATTCTTAATTACTTTTTTTTTTTAATGATATGATATTTTCTTATTAACTGATAGTGTAGAAAGTTTTATATTGAGAATGGATCAAACTGAAAAAAAAAAAGAGGCATATATGTTGTATGTTTTGTACCATGACCTTTTATTTTATGTATTTTATTTAAAATATATTTTATATTTTAAAAGACAAATAAAAGATGTTTTGACTCAACTTCCTACAACAACAACCTAAGAGGAAACATTAATTTCAGTGCAAAAATTACCAAAAACTAAAACCTTGGATATGTCATTTCATGATAATTTCAATTTAAATATGTGCTCCTCACTTCATATTTAGTTTTAAACCCAGACCGGAGTTTGCAAAATTCTTCCTAGCCTAAATCAGAATTATTAAAAAAATTTATTTATATATAAAAATTATAACTTTTAATAAAAATATAAAAAATATGAAAATATTCATAAAACCTACATAGTATAAGACAATACAAATTTTGTCGCATACATATCAAAACATAACCCTAGTTTCTATATAGCCTAATAAAATCAAAATTAAAATGTGCTCTTAGCTTTACATTTTATAGTGGCTCATCAACCTCAATCCCATAATCAATCCTTTGAAATTTAAAAATCTCAATTTATTGTGAAGATATTATTTGTATTGTTAATTATATAATTTTCTAAGCAATAAGGTAATATAAGACTAGTTCAATAATTACTCACAACCTACCCTGTATATGTAATTCAATTTTTGATAATTCTCAAAATCATTGTATGAAAAATTCAAAAATTTACTAAAATATACTATCTCATAACTTATTTACTAAATTATACTAGCTCATAATTTATTGACCCAATTAATAAGAAAAAACTTAATTAAAAAAAAATGTTTGATGAATTAATTATTATTGAATAAAAAAAATTCTATTTTAATAAACTACTCCAATCAACTTATAACTTTATAACTTGCAAATTAAAACTAATTCATTAGTTATCAAGTATCAACTAACTTGCAAACTACTTGCGTCAAACATTTTTGTATTTCAGTTTATGTTTCTTATCATAGACCTCAAGATATTCAAGATCGGGAGAAAAAAATAATTTCCTTTAATTCAACAAGAGCTTAGAAGATCCATCTTCATCCTAATCAGATATGGCTTTAGCAATACAAATTTGAGTGTTAAGTTTCAAGTTTACAATTACACAAATATTAGAGGTAAGAACTAAGAAAGAAGCTATATAAGCTAATTTTATATCAGAGCTTGTTAAAGTTAATAAGTTATTAGAAAAACAAAGCAAGATAGCCAATATTTCTGAGTTCATAGTCCTCTCAACTTCACACGCATATAAAACAAACAAGAACTCTTGGTCATAGATGCAAAATCATGGTTGATATATAATGATTGTTTCTAACTCTATATATGACCTAACCAACTAGGTAACTCAGTTCCATGATGCTCCAAATTTAAATGACATCCTCAAAGAGAAAAGAAGAATCTAAGCAATATAATCCACAAACTGTGAGACCATAAGACCAAGCTTTGTACCATGACCAAGTACAAAACTACATCCACACATATGGTGAGGTCTAGCACAAAGCCTGACATCATAAGGATATGAGTTCATCAAATCTTATAAAATATAACATTTGAGAAACTAATGACCCCCAATTGGCCCAAGAGTCTTATATAAAATATAAAATAAAACTTTTCAAGTAATTTGCCAATCACATAATTCCTGAGAATAGCAACGGCATCTAGTAATAAAGAAAACCCCCGTGTGGCAAGAATTCATCCACATTTCCCAAGATCATGTTAATATGCACATTGCAACAGACAGACTGATGGGTAAATCAACACCACTTAAAGCAATATCTTGGAAGCACAAGACAAGTTAACACTTGAATAAATCACTGACAATAAATCACTAACAAAGCTTGCCTAATCACATACATAGGTAACATAATTGTGAATAGAATTGATCATAACAAGAAGTAACACGTCCAAGTAACAAATGAGACAAGTCACAA
>JANHAO010018429.1:0-13600 GCA_026873985.1 Saraca asoca
TTCATCTTATGTATGCAATGCACGATGAATGCAATATAAGATGAACATTTAACCTTTAATATCCAAATCCACAGAATGTATAGTCATGGATGCGATAGGACTTAATCAAATTGGCCTAGGACACGCATCCAAACTAACACATTTCAATATCTACCAAAACATATTGCCATGTAAGCACTAAGTATGCCACGTCAGCTTCCTCCATCAATATTTGGACAAATGAGTGATGTTAAGACAAAAAATAAGCGAATTAAATATTTTGAGGGATCAAAATAGAATATTTTAAAATAAAGGGTCAAAAAATGAGTAAAATATAAATTAGAAGGACCAAAAATATATTGACTCCTCCTAAAGATTAACAAAAAATATTTGGACCTTTCCTTAAATTTAAACTAAATTAATTTTCCATTTACTTTCAAAACTTAGTGAAACAATCCCTAAAAAATAAAAAATCATTTGCTTAATTTCAAATCATTAAATAGGGCTTGAATCTCCTTAATTTTAAATTAAGGAAGCACATTTCTTAGAGATATAGACATAATAGGCCTATAATTTTTTCATGAAATTTCACTGATTTAATAAAAAATTATTTATATATTTATGTTTCTATTAAATTTATGCTATTTTAATAAAAATTATTTATATTTATGTCTCCATTAAGAAAGGGAATGGCTTCAAATAAAGGTAATGGTGATGATTATTTTTGAATTTGTTTGGTTCCGCAAAGGAATGGAATCAAATTGTTTATAATTCTCCTTTTTATTGTTTGGTTGGGCAATAGTCAACATCGATGGGTTATGCTTGATAATGATAAGTGATAGTAATTAATAGTTAATGATGGTAGGTGATGGTGGATAGTGATTAAGGGTGGCAGGTGGCCGTGGCCAAAGGTTAAGGGTGGTATGTGATGGTGGGTGGTGGTCAACAATTGTAAGTAGTGATGGTTAAAGGGAATAGGTAGTGATAGATGGTGGTTAACTGTAGTAGATAATGGTAGATGGTGATGGGTGGTTATCAATAGTGGAAGGTGATAGTGACAATGGTCAATAATGGTAGTAGTGGTAAATGGTGGTCAATAATAATAATACTAGTAGGCAGTGGTTAACATTAAAAGATGGATGTTAGGCTATAGCTAATGATAGGAGGTGGTAGTGGGTGGTAGTCAATATTTGTGATGTTGGTAGGTAATAGTCAATTATACTTTGTATAAATATCTTTGAGTAATAATCCTTTTGTACAACTGTAGATAACCTGTTGACATTCACAAATTTATATTATAATAAAATAAATTAAATTTCTTCATAGATAAAAAAAGTATTAATTTTCTTATAAACTATCATTGTATTCTTATATAATGTGAAGGTATTAATTTTCTTATAAAAAATAAAAATCAAGTGCTTTTATTAATCTTAGTTTAATATTATATATATTGTAAATTTAAAAATAATTTTTATCAACTATTTGTGTAAACCTTATCAATTTAAATAAAAATATATAATTTAGTATTCATCTCAATGTAAGAAACAATATATATTTTTATGCATAATGTTTATAAAAATAAAAATTTATTTATATATTATATAATAATTTTAATTTATGGTTAGCAAATAAATTAGATAATAATTTAATTTTATGTATTTTGTTTTTAATTCTCAATATACAGGATATCTAGTACTCTATTCACACTATGAATTTTCATGTACTAACAATTTAAAAAAAAAATTACAATCTCCTTATTTATCTAGGTATTGCTATATTATAAAATGAAAAAATATGATTAAATATTTTTTTTCTCTCAATAAACTTCCATAAATTTATAAATTTTTTATTGTTTATATGCAGAAGTTAAGCACTTCATTAGTTTCTCATAAATTTATATTCTAAATTAATATGTTTCTTAAATTTATAATCATATTTTTTAAAAATTTCATCACATTTATAATTCATATTTTTAAATTTAACAATGAATTGATTAATTCTCATATAAAGCCGTCCATCATCACAAACAATGATTGATATATCAGTATTTAATTGATACATTAATTATTATATTTTAAAAAATTATAAATAGAAATTATTTTAAATAAAATTATTAAAAAATGAACTTTCCAACCGAACTCTTGTATATCAATATATATATATATATATATATAAATTAAAGCAAGTTAAATTATAGTGTTAGACATACTTATGATATATTTTGATGACTACAAGTATTTTTGTTGTAGAGAATTTTGTATTTGACATTCTTATAACTTACTTATGAATTTAGTTTGATATATTTCTTTTTTTTTCTTTCCAAATATTGTTTACATATAGAAGTTGTTGAATGTTATAGATGTTAGAATTTTCTATATTGAACTAGTATAATTTAATTTTATATTATGATTGAATAATTAAAATATTATAATGATATTGTAAAATTGGTTAATTAATATGTAATCATGTTATTTGACCTAAATTGACACTTAAATTAATAGTGAATTTTAATGGTGTAAGCTTTATAACCGAGCCAATGATGATGGATTAGTTAATTTAGTAAAATTGCAATAAGGCATGTCCCTACTTACACATTAGATAGAGTTGTAACCGTCCCAATGAGAATACAAATAATGTTATCTTCCTTTCTCTGTTAGGATAATACATATAACCTAGAAGGTTTGCTTTGATGGATTTACATTCAATATTAGGTACGCATATTATTTGTGAGTTTATTATTTTGTACAAATTTTAGATGCTTTGTGACATAAATAAAAAATCTTGTTGTTGGCTAAATTTCTTTATCCAATTTTAACAATTGGTATCAAAAGCCTTTATTAAGGAAATATTATAGCATAACTATGTTAAACATGCATCTTAGTGATTTATGATGAATTTCATCAATTGTTATTTTCTCAATTTTTACTACCTATGTAATTAACTATTATGAAAAAGGTGAATGATATTGATTATGAAGATCAGGCTAAGTAGTAGATATCTGGGCTGAGTTGTTAGTATCATATCTAGCAATCATCAAATTTTGTATTTGGCATGGAGAGAGGAAGAGCCGAAGATAAACGATAACTCTACTACAATACAAAGGCTTTTCATAAAAAGTGGGCACATTCTAATAAAGTGTATTTGATGGTTGTAACGTATACTAAGGATAAAACCCTCATGAAATTGTTGACTCTCCAAATGCTAAATCATATATAGACTATAAAGCTAAAAAGTCATAAAGTCCAATAAGGTCGAGAAAGGACATTACTTCTCATTATTGGACAAAACTATTTACAATAGTATTAATGGAGTTCATGAGCACATCTTGAAACTAGTATACTACTATAATCACTTGAGTGACATGAAAGTAGTCTTGAAAAATAGTCATTTGGTTTAACATGTTTTAAAGTCTCTTCTGGTTCAAATTGATATTTTTGAGGCATCATATCACACTTGAAAATGTGAGAGGATTATTAATAAGATGATCTTTATTACTAGTCAAATAAAATATGACATGAAAAATTAAAAAGGTCTTTATGCTCATTTTATTTCACATGGATCAAGCGTTGAGCATGAGAATTAGTCACAATCAAAAGAACCTAATTTTGGAAACTAAGAAAGCTTATTTGAGTTTGCATCATAGTAGATCAAGATGTTTCTATTAGCTCTAGTGAAACGTTCCATTAAACACTTGGTGGTTAGATAGAGATGTAATCTTTTTCATTACAAATTCATTATAGATGTTAAAAAATAAAGGAAAACCAAGTGATAGAAAACCAATAGTTGGATTGCAAATGGTGGGAAAGTGCAAGATGAGTATGTAAGAGTAGTTGCCTCCTTAAGTTTATTTTCCTAGTCATATTTAGAACTAAGTGATGATATTTGCACACCTTCCATGAAGAGAAATAGTTTTTGATTATTGTTTTAGACTTGTAAAATCAATTGTTATTTAATACAAAATTAATTTGTTCATAAATATTGTAGTTGGATACAAAAGGGTCAGAAATAGTATGAGATCCTCCATGTTGTGATATGGGTGTCTGAGTAATATATCTACAGAAAGATGAAGTGGTTGATAATAGAAAATATTTTTCATGACCTGGGCTTGTTTGTCTTAGTATTTGTGTTGATTGCACTAAGGGAGATACTCCTTACTAGGGCCATAAAAAGGAAAAAGGCCAGAAGGTTGGACGTACTAGAGTTAATTCACAATTATGTTAGTAGAGTGATTACTCTAAACGTTATGGGTGAATATTGATATTTTACCATTCATTGATGATTGTTTAGGTTTTTTTGTTAAGTAGAAATATCCATTGAAAATTTGGAATCCTTAAATTCCTTTAGTGTGTTTAAAGTTGAAATTGAACTCAAAATGAAAAGAAAATCAAGTGCGTCAGTTCTGATAAAGGTAATGAGTACTATAGAGATATGATAAAACTAATGAAAATCCTGATTCCTTTGTACAATATCTCCAAGATTATGGTTTTGAGGCTAACATCCTTATGCTTGAAATGTCCAAATAAAATTGAACTGCATAAAGGTGGAATTACACACTTATGGACATGATCAAATATATGTCAATGCATTTGATTTTACCAAAATTTATATAAAGTGATACTTTAAAGATCGCAGTGTATATTCTGAATCAAGTCTCTAGTGTGTCTGCACCTAAAACTTTGTATAATTTGTTGTATAGGAAAAGTCTAGTCTTAGACATTTCCATGTTCGGAATTATAAGGTTAAAGTGAAGCCATATGATCTATTTATTAAGTCACTTGATTCAAAGATTGTTAATAGTCACTTTATTAGATGTTATAACTATTACAAAAGTAGTAGATTTTATTGTTCGATTCATACTACCAAGGTAATAGAAGCACCTCATTTTGTTTATTAAATAGTGAAAGTGAAAAATCATGTAACATCTTTCTCTTTGAGAGGTGTGATTTGTTATTCTACTAGCACTATCACTAGTTGAAAATAAAGCGAATTGATCCAATAAAACATATAACAAACCAATGGTGGAAATTGAAAGAGCATAATGTTCTACTGCTAGTAGAAAAGAATCAAGTTCTGTAAATGAAATACCTTTGAGAAAATGATAAATGATATATAGACCAGAAATTACTAATGATTATGTGGTATACATGCAAGGGCATAAATTTGACATTAGTAGTGGTAATGTTCTTACCATTTTTCAAGAAGCCATTTCAAGTTTTTATTCTTGAGAATAGATGAAAGCTATGAATGATGGATTACTTTAATGCTCCATAACGATGTGTGAGATCTTATAAAATGAACTATTAGTTACAAGCCTTCTGAATGCAATAGGATTTTTAAGACCAAATGGGATACTCTATGTCACGCCTCAACCTATAGGACGTGATCGGCATAGAAGGTTTCTAATAGAAAACCTCTTACAAGCCTGACAATGCAAATTACACTAAATATACACAATTATTTTTATAGATGCATGATTAAACTTTCATATGATAACTCTACCTAAAATCCGATAGAATTTTCTCTGTTTTACAGACACCTGGCCACAAGGCCTATACAACAACACAATAGGGCTACATGCCCATCACAACCTGTATGATATTATAATAATATATAGTGGCTTAGAATATATAATTTACATCGTACAAGGCATCCAGCAAATATACACAGTATATGCATACACAATTCTATCAACTGCAATCAATTTTTCACCATTGTATACCTTTATTCTCCGTAAGAAGATCCATTCGAACAGTGAGCAGATCCCCGTATTAATGTAGGATAGAGGAGTGGAAGAAGAATTTGGAAGTCTGAAAAACAAGGAAAAGAAAGGTGTGAGTTTCATAGAAACTTAGTGAGTAAATAACCCCATGCTCACCTAAAAACCCCATTTATAAACCATGCTCAAGAGTATATATATATATATATATATATCTGTGAAAATATGCTTACCCGTATAGATGTCATAACTTCACATCAAGTTTGGAAACTTCATTCATTAAAATAATTAAGCAATTGTAATGTAAGATCTAACAAAAAATGAAATATACAATAACACATGATATTAAGGAAAATATTCACTAAATTTTATAAAATATAGTAATGCATATGCAAAACAATCAACTAGAACCCTAATGGAAAAATTTCCAGAGGTAACCATACATCGTAAATATAACTACCACTACCCCAATCCATCCATCATGCCTGTACAATGTTTTATTCACAAGTGCACTTCAGGGTTACTACTAAATTTCTCAATAGGTCCATAATCCTAATCAATAATCTAAAAATATCATGTAACATGAAAATACTATTTTAGGCAAGCAACATTTATCAGAATATACATATACATACTGATGCATTTTCATAATTATTATTTAAAAGAATTCATAATATTCTATATAATAAAATTGATTTATATTTACCAATAGGATCATTAAGTGAGGAAGATTGTCCACTCACCTTAAACACCCTTGGAAGCTAAGTCAGCTAACTTGGGTTTTTCAGCTGAACCTTTAGAAATTGGATGTTGGTGAGCTTGTTCAATTCAAAGGAATATACCTATGTCAAATCCAAAAGAAAAATTCCAACTTTCATCAACTTTGCATAGTGAGAGTTTCAACTACCCATCTTGAAAACTTGTTATAAAGTTACTATGAAATAAATCTTTTATTCTAGAATTACTCACCAAGGTCCAAAGTGTTAATAGCCAGCTCAGCTGGAGCTGGGATGCTGTCGATGAGTTTATAAGAGCTGCTGGCTAAACCAACTAAAGCATGGGAGGGAAAGCTCCATTGGTTGAATGGCGCAAATGGAAGACACCAAAGAGGAAGTTCGTCAGGTGGACACGAAGGAGGACACTTTGTTGGAGAAGAAGGAAGTGATAAAGAAGGCATTAGAAAGAGAGGAAGATGGCCAGAGAAGAAGAAGCTACCATTGCTGAACTTGCTAGACAAAGAAGATTACCAGAGAAGGAGAACACCAACTAAGGGAAGTTTCGGGAATGGACTGGTGTGAGGAGAGAGAAATTGACTGGGGTTTATATAATAAAATAACAATGAAAAATTTACATCTTGACCCTAAAACTTTTCACCAAATTCAAATAATCCCCTCTAAAAATTCAGAAATTACAATCTCGCCTCAACAAAATTTAAAACTTTTCAATTTAGTCCCTCAGTAATTTTTTTTTTTTTAGGTATTATACTCTAGGAGTGACTAAGAGGTATAAGGTTAGATTGGTGGCAAAGGGCCACACTTAGAAAGAAAGCACTAATTATAGAAAATTTTCTTGTTTATTTTAATAAAAGACTTGTTTTTAAGTTATCATAACACTAGTAGCTCATTTTGACTTAAAGCTTTACCAAATAAATGTTAAGACGACCTTTTTGAATGGTGATTAGCCATAAACTGTTTGTGTGAACTAATCAGATGGTTTCCAAGAGAAGAGTAAGGAGCACTTAGTATGTAAATTAAAAGGATTCATAAACATGATTTGAATAAAATGTCTAGACAATAATCTCTTAAGGTTGTTGAGATTATTTCTTCTCTTAGGTTCAAGGAGAATGATGTAGATCTGTATATCTATTTTAAGTTAGGTATATGTATATTTATGATTATAGTCTTATTTATTGATGATGTTCTCCTTGAGAATAATGATTTGAGCCCTATGATTGAGACAAAGTTGATATTATCTACATATTTTAGATATAAAGGATCTTAGTGATGCCATTTTTTATGCTAGGCATATAGGTCAATCGTAACAAGTCTCAGAGTCTTCTTGGCTTGTCTCAATTATCGTATATTGAAAAGGTGCTTAGGTGGTTCAATAGTTTTTATGTTCTCTCTAAGTTTTATGCCTTTTTAGAAAGGGTGAGATTTTTTCTAAAGTCAATCTCTTTAAAATAATGTAAAGATCAAATATACAAAGTAAGTTCCATATGCTTCCATTATTGGTAGCTTGTTGTATGCTTAAATATGTACACATATTGATATTGCTTATATGTTTAGTGTACTTAGGAGATATTTAAATGATTTTAGTAAGAAATATTGGATTACTGTGAGGAAAGTTATGAAGTACCTGTAAAGGTACAAAGAATTTTTTGCTGACTTATTACAAATTTAGTAATCTGATTGTTGCATGCTACTTTGAATATGATTTTGTGAATTATCCAGATGACAGAAAGTTGATATATAGATACATCTTTATAATGATAGGGGGAGCTGTATTGTGGAAACTATTAAGCAATCAATTATAGCAACCTCTACTACGGGGGCGGAGTGTGTTGTATGTTGTAAAACCACTTGTGAGGCGATTTGGTTAATAAATATGATATCTGGATTCAAACTTGTAAAGAGCATTTCTACGACCTTAACCATATGTTACAACAATGCTGTCGCAATGAACTTCTCAAAATAATAATAAAAGTATTGCCTGTGCAAAATATTTTGATATTAAGTATCAATTTATTAGAGAAAAGAATATAAGCATTATATATGTTCTCATTGTGGCACTTTGAGTAGATACATAGACCATTTGATAAATATATACATAAAATCACATTTTGATATGTATATATTGTTACTCGCACATTTTTTGTTGTATTTTTTGGTTGTTGGATTATAAGTATTCAAGATGTGTATGATATTAGAATTTTTATCGGATATGATAATTTATATTATTAGACACTTATGTTGGACTTATGATTGTAATGGTGTCATAATTGTTATTGGTATTCATTGTTGTGGCTATAGATTATAATCCAATTCTCTGTTTATTAAGTTATATTGTCCAACTGAGAGATTATTAAAATTTCTTATATTGGACTATCATTGTTTAATTTTATATTATGATTGAATAATTAGAATGCTATAATAATATTATAAAATAGATCAATTAAAATGTAATCATGTTATTATACTTTAATTGACACCTAGGCCAATACTGAACTTCAGTGGTATGAGTCTTGTAATTAGACTAATGATGATGAGTCAAATAGCTTAGAAGGATTATAACAAGGCATGCCCCTACTTACACCATAGACAAAATTGTAGCCATCCATTGAGAATACAAACAACGTTATCTCCAATTTTAACAATATACAAATTGAGATTCTTATTCAATTGTTTCTTACATATTTTTTTCTTTTTGAAAATGTTGATATTTAATCTTATCATATTATATTTATTTGAAATATAAGAAATGAATTTATAATCCAGTTTTTCAAATATTATTAAGTTTACTATTGTAAATCAATTAATTCTTAAATAAAGTATAAAAAAAGTATTTATATATTAATTATTAGATCTGAGAATAAGTCATTAATAAAAAGGTACTTTTAATGAAAATAATTGAGAACTAAAATAATTAGCTTATTAAACTCTTATTAAAACAAATTAAATTACAATGTTAGAAATTATACTTTGATGTATAAGATCCCTTTTATTTTACATGAATGTATTTTAGTGTATTTGACGTACTTATAATACGTCAATAACTTTTTAGACTAAAATAATATAACAAAGAATCATGTTAAAATAAATCCAAATTAACTTAGTTTAGGTGATAATTATATAAAAGGTAAAAATCATGCAAAATATACAATAAATGTCTGACTTTCTTGCATCTTTTTCTAATATTATAATTATATATTTCATTTATAATATGACAATAAAACCGAAAACTTGTGAACACAAATTTTTCTAATTTATTATTTAATGCAAAAGTAACAAGTCTCATTTAAGATTGAATTAAACTTTTAAAAAATCAACGTAAAAAGTATCTTAGCATTCTTTTTAAAAACTTGTTTTATAAGATTAAATTTATAGATTAATATGAAAACAGTCACTATTTTTTATGAAATAAGTTTGTGATAATCAATAATTTCTTAAACTTAAGATATAAAAGATAGAACAATAACTATGGAATTGAGTTATGAAAAAAGTTCCTTAATATAAAAGATAATTAATAATGAGATATAAAAGCAAGAGTCGTGTAAAATATAAAAGAAAGGAATAATAGATATTTAATTGATTATAAAATAGGAATGAAAGATATTTGATTGATTATAAAAGAAGATAACATTGATTGACACTCTTTCAAAGTGTAAAATTGAATTTTGTTAATTTTAATAAAAAAGTGATGTAATTTGGCTTGAGCGGGAAAATAATTATACTATATGGTGATTGATACTCCTTGAGAGGTTATATAAGAAATAGTTTTGTTATTTTAAAAAAAAATTGTAATATTTTTTATAAAGTCTCTTCTTGTGTTTCTGAATTGTGCATGAAACATTATTCGAATAGGCTTTTTTTGACAGTCAAGTTCTTGAGAAAAAACTGCTGTCCTTGCAAGAATTGTTGTCTTGATGGTAGTTTGCAGGAAGTGTTTGTGTATTATCTGAGTCTAAGAAAGTGTCAATTGTGGTGGTTAAAACACCCTAGTTTTGGGTTAACAGTGCAGAAGAATATCCATCTAGAAGAAGGACTTAGTTTGTCCAAACAGCTGTGGCCTGCCATGACTTTTTGAGTTAAGTGTCTTCTTAGGAGGCAAAAAGGTACTAAATATAACAAGGATAATACTTTGGCAAGTAATTGAAATTTTAGCAAGTTTTTTTTTAATGAAATTTTAAGATAAAAATTATAATTTTATATACTAAATATCACAAGTTTTTTTTAAATACAATTCAAAAAAAAAAAAGTCACTTATAACATGTACATTAAAAAAATTATAACTTTTTCAATAAAAATTGTATAAAAATATTTACAAAATTTTAATACTTTTTAAAAATATAAATTTTTTAATGAAAATGTTGTGAAATGTATATAAAAATTCATAAAAATTATAATAGTATATATTAGTACCATTTGTTTTAAATACAAAACATAATACATATATCAAAGGAAAAACATAATAGATATATCAAAGGTGTTAAAAGTGTATTTTATCAAGTAAAAAAATTATGACAAGAGATAGTGATACAAGTTTATTGGCAGACCCACTTATATAAAACATAATTATGAATCTTATAAATTTGTGTATTATGTTTGTTTTTTTTTTTTTTTAAATTGAGTAAAATATAATTTCTCCCAAAATTCATTCTCTCAAACAAATTGAATAGCCAACTCTTCTCTTGGTGTCTTTGCTTCTTCTCCCATTTTTGTGTTAATTTATGTTATTCTTCAACCCTACGAGACTCAATCACGTGCAAAGCCAACGCCAAGTGACAGAGTAGTAAATACGAAAGAGTGAGGATTTTAAATTGCAGGTGATTGAGTCTTGTAGAGTTGAAGAAGAACGTGCCCACGTTAACACAAAAATTGGAGAAGAGGCAAACGTATCAAGAAGAGCTAGCTAGGGTTTTTGTTTTTTTTAATTGAGATTTTAAATTGTTTGAGAAAATGAAATTGAAATCAAAATTATTTAGATTTATGAAGATAGAATTAATAAATTATTTATTATCTTTTTGTTATTAGATCTTCAGTCTTTTGATTACATAAATTGAATTCATAAAGAGTTCAAAATCACTGAGTTATAATCATCTTTATTTAAGGTAATGTTTAAAATACTTACAAAAAATAAGAAATATATTAGTAATAAAATATTTATTATTTTATAATATAATTTTATCAAATACTTTATTTATAAATATAATATAATATGATATGATATATAGATGTATATATTTATTTTTATTTATATATTTATATATTAAATTAATTTGTGATATAAATAAGTTGAGTTTCTATTAATTTAAACTCGACTTATTCACAATATAAGATAAATAATTCAATACATTTATTATGAATTTGTTGAGTTTAATTAATCTAATCGAAATTTAAATAAAACTATAAACCATTAACAAATTAATTTAAGTCGTTGTCAACCTTACTTGTGGTATAAAATATTTACACGTGCAAAAATAGTATTTTCCTCCTGATAAGCGGGAACTAGTTGCAGGTGCTCATTCTTTTCGGATCTCCTTAATGGTAATTTGATCCTGGCTGACTGTCACATATAACTATTTAACAATTAACAAATGATCATGTTAGCCAGTGCCTTTTTTAAAGAATTTTAATAATATTGATAACATAAATTTAAAAAAATTTATATACTTTTAGTTAATTCACTTTTAAGAAATAAAATTTTAAAAAATAATAATAACAATTTTTTTTTAAAATTTTATATTTTTCACATCGTTAATTTACCATATTTTTAATGGCATTAATAAATGGTGTATTAATGAATACCCAAGTCCTCGAATTAGTGGAAACTGAACACCAAGCCACACCAGTGGACCATCTTGACACCATTAGAAGTTAAAGGGAGGAGAGATTCTCAGATCCTTCCTCATCAAATAGAAATTAATTATATATTTATTGCTGATTTATTCGTTTGATAAGATTTTACTTATATTTAAAATTGATTTTTTAATTTTTAGAACACTAAAAACCATAAAAATTAATGATTAATCTTTATTAATTGAGTTGAATAAAAATTATATTATAATTAAAATATAAAAAATATTTCAAAAGAAAAATAACCTGTACAAAACTTTTGAACACAATTTCACAGTCTCATTCCTCAATTGAATTTTAACTTATAAAATAATCTAATAATAAAATATTTGTGTAAAAAAAATATGTATTTAACATCATTTTAAAATAAAATAAATCTTGCCTAAAAGGGCTATTGTCAACTTCCGCTGATACGTGATAAGCCAAGAAAAAGGACGATGTCAGATTAAGTAAAATTTTGGTATTTTCCGTTGATCTATCTACCTATGGTTGACTACCGGCATGCTATTTAAAGAACACAATTGAATGCAGCTAACGAATTCATATCCAAAAGAAAAGATCAACGTGGAGGAGCCATCACATCCCTTCCCTCTGCATGTTTCTCAAACAAAAAATTGATAAATTCACCTTCAAAATGAATGGGAGATTTGTACGGTCATTAATAAGTAATTGGAATTCACGAAATTTAATTTTAAATGTGAGAATATAAATAATGGGTTATAGTTAACGTGAATATAATATTTTTTTATAATAATAGACGTGGTTAGACTCATAAATTAAGAATCAAGATCTGATATTTAAAAAAAAAAAAAAGACAAAACCTTCAAAGAATCAATTTGGGGATTGTTTAGTTCATTATTTAAAAATGGAAGTAAAATCCAGTCAAATAAAAAGAAGTAAGAATAATAGTAAGTTTTCTTTTGTTTATTTTTTTTAGATAGAGAATGGAATTACGTAATTTATTATTTAATAAACTTAATAAAATTGTCTTAAAAATTATAAGATATTAATAAAATGATCATTAAATTATAAAAATAATCATAATAATTACTGAATAATATCCCATCTATACAATTTAATCCATTCGTCGTATTATTTACACTTTGTTTGGATGAAAGAAAGGAAAAGAAAGGAAAGGAAGGGAAGGGAAGGGAAGAGAAGAGAAGGGAAAGGAAAGGAAAGGAAAGGAAAATGGAAGCAATGGAAAATGATTTTTCGTTGATTGGTTAGGTGGAAATGGAGTGTAAAGGAAATGGAAGGAAATGTAATAAAAAATTTATTAAAAAATAAGAATAATAGTATAAAATTATAAGATTATATAATACATGAT
>JANHAO010018430.1:0-13601 GCA_026873985.1 Saraca asoca
CTTTATATCTAAATGCACAGAATGTATAGTCCAGGATGTGCTAGAACTCAATCAAATTAGTCTAGGGCACCCATCTACACTAACAATGACAACATGGCAGGCTGTAAGCAAAAGCTTTGACTACATGACAAACCACAAATAAAGACTTTGCCAATAAACTGTAACTTCTAATCTACAAAGCGAATTGAGATTTAGGGGGCTAATGTTATGGGTATTTTAAGGACAATGCAAAATAGGCTGACAAAGGCCCAACAGAAGACAAGTCCAATCAAAAGAAATCTAGATTGTCCCAGAGCTGAGGTCAATTGACAGAGGCACTGACTTGCCAGTCACAAGCTCAGGGCACAGGATAAGACCAAGATTCCAACCTGTGAAGGATAGGTCGCAGCTCGCTAGTCAGAGCGGTCATGTTATTCATATCGAACTAAGGAATGAGACCAACCTCTACAACCAACAAGTCGCCTAACGCGAGCCCAGACTGCCAATTGAATAACATGACCGTGGGCCTAGAACTCCAAAGTCCAGTCAGCAATTGGAGGCATATTCCCTTAACAAACAAATCAGCCCCTAAAATCGACACATTAGCCTTCAAAAATCGACAATGAAATGCCAAGCATTTATTGTCCGTCAAACATTTATTGCCCATAGCGGCAAAAATGATCGTTTTACAATTTATCAAATTACACTTGTAACCCTCATTGTTTCTATAAATAGGAGGGAAGAATCATTGTAACAGGTAAGTAAGAAATACATGCAGAAACTCTGCTGGAACAGGGAATGAACTCATGTACTGTTACTCTATTAAACACTACAGAGAAACTTTTGCCGAATTACGTTAAAATTGTTCTTCCTCCTTTTCAATCTCTTTTCTGTTCATACATGTACTCTTGTATTCCTCACTTGCAGTTTGGGTTTTTACTGAACTTTTCCTATTGATCGATTTTCATCGTCAATAGATATCTAATATGAAATTTTTGATATAAATATCTAATTTAAAATTGAGTAAAATAAGAAAAATAGAGTAATTTTAATATAATTGAGTAAAATAATAAGAAAAATAGAGTAATTTTAATATAAATTTAAAAAATTAGATAAATAACTTTTGAATAATAATGCACTTATGACAAATTTAGTGCTTTACATTCAAAATGAAAAAAAAAAAAATTCTCTGTAAGCAATAGGCAAAAGCTAGATTCGATAGGAATCTTCATCGTTGATTCATAAAAGAGTAGTACGTTCTCTTTATAACCGTGACTTGGGATGAAAAAAAAAAAGTTGATCTTTTAACATTCTCATATTTAAATATTGAATAATTGTACAATGTACACACAAAGTTTACTATAACCTTCTAACATTCTCATATTTAAAAATTGAATAATTCTACAATGTACATTGTTTACCATAATGTAATAAGAATGATTTACTCAATGCTAAAATGTATTGAGTCTAACTCATATTTTAAATAATTAAATTTGATAATAATAAATATTTTGGATATATTTATTACAATTATTTTTATTAGAATTGTTTAGGAAGAATTTGAAATTATTATTAAAGATTTAGTTTAGGTGTTGGAGTACTTTTTTTCTTTTTGGTAAAGATTTAGGGATTTATTAAATTTAGCTCAAGTTTAAAAAATATTTTTGATTGTTAAAAATTGAGTTTTGAGGAAAGGAATCCATTCCAAAATCAATTCCCTTGTCCCCAGTTTTAGCATAAGTCCTTTGCAAATCCAGAATATCAATTCATAAATTAATTCTACTTTAAAAATTTTTGAGCATGAGAATTAATTCATGTGCCTTAAGTTTTATACCAAGAGTCTTGCATTATGAGAGAATCGATTCATTTAGATTCCATTTGAAAATTTTGTTTCAAGAATCAATTCTTTGGAATAAATTTTGAATTAACGGTTAATTTTTGTGTTTAATAACTCTCTCATTATAAATATTATTTCTACATACTTAGAAAATGATTTTCCATCACTTTTAAAAGCAAAAACACTCCTTCTACTCATAACTTAAATTGATTTCTTTTTTGTTTGATCTTTGACTTGATTTAAGCAATACTTAACCTAGTGAGCTTTAATTAATTATTTAAACTCTTGACTTTTTTCTTGTAATATTTCATTTCTTCTACTTATTCTTAGATATTTACGGTGAGAAAACCTATGTTAGTAAGAATGGGAAATCTCTAAGTATAATACTTTGAGTGATAAATCTCAAAGGAGTTTAGTTACTTAGGTGCTATCACCATTGTAAATACTTCTTCAAATGTCAGGTTTACACTCAGAGAGATTTTAATATAATAGAGTTGAGCTTGGTCAAGCTTAAAGAGTGAATGTAATCCTCAGAACAAATCTCCAAGGTCAAAATACTATAAATCTTATATTTGATCTCTTTAATCCTTCACTCTTTAATTTTTTACATTTAATTTTCAACTTTTTATATTTTTTTATATTTATTGTCATTCTAATTAATATTGAGTGGTTAATGAGTTAAATTTTAGATTGATTATGGTAACTAATGAAATTATTGATAATTTGTTTCCATATTACTAAAATTTTGAAAAATATTAAAGGGATTTATAAAAATAACTTAAAAAATCAATAAAATTCTAAACTAAATCACGATCTCTTTTGGTGACATCTTAAGCTACAAAATGTAATAAAATAATTTTATATAAAAACAAATGATATAAAGTATCTTTTATTATGAATTATTAAATTTGTGTAGATGAAAGAAAAAAAAGGTATTTTCATAAAAGCACATAATGCATGGAACAATGTAAAATTTGGGGGAAATAGAATTTTCAAAACAAAAATTACAACCTTTCTATGGTATTAGGCCTAAGGCTCAAGCCCAACGTAGTTCCGCATATGATAAAAAGTACCATGATAGGAAGAGGTTTTGAGGAGCCTCTCAATCAACAATAACCAGAACAAGGAACTAGGTTCCTGAAGTCATATCCATAATTTAGAATATTTTAATAATGAATCAAAGAGTTCTTGAGAGAGCTGAAGATGGTGATGAATGAAAATTGGAAATTTTAAAAATCCTCATTTGAAATCTCCATTTCTCATTCATCACCATCAGCTCTCACGAACTCTTTTCCCTTTTAAATCCTCATATTCTAAGTTATGGATATGGCTTCAAATACCCAGTTCCATGTTTTGGTTGTTGAGCCATTGACAGAAGAATGTTGATCGAGAAGCTCCTGAAAACCTCTCTCTATCGTGGTATCTTTTCATTTTCTCATTTTTTTAGTTTAGTATTTAAATTTCGGAGAATTTTTTGCATCGCGTAGCATTTGCTTTATTAAATCCTTAACATTTGGATTCATTTTTCAATTTTTTTAGTGTGAATTTATGGCCGGGAAAGATAAAATGATTTCTCTTTGTATCTCCGTTTGAATGAATCATTTTTTTAAAAAAAAAAAAAAAAGAAATCAACATTTTATTTTTCAAATTTTGAATTTTGATCACAGATTCCATATCTGTTTGACATTTATTTTCTCAGTGGGAAATTGGTTGTCTCAAAATATCTAATTCTTTTTGGTATGCTTTGGATTCATAGTTACTGGAGTGAAGTCTGGGAGCTTCCAATGTGGAAATTTGTGACTCGTCATCTCTGTATTTTGAATATGAAAATGTAGAACTCTTTATAACCCATGGCGACAAGGAAGATATTTCTTGACAACACACTGTAAGTTAGAGATATGCCAATAACGTGAGGGTCTTCGATGGCCCTCTCTGTATCTGGAATCACTATCAGACCGAACTTATTTGCATTATATTATGACACCATTTGCCATTAAAGTCTGTATCCAAATCATCATTTTATGTCTTTTAGGAACATCACATTAGGATCTTGATGTTACATTTTCTTTGCCCTCGTTGCCGATAAGACCTTATTGCTATTGCCATGATAAGTCGATATGTGGACTCTTAGAGCGCAAGTTGATGTTTGTCGTTTGAGGGCCATTGTATCGATTATTAGTGGGTTTAGATAATTTTTTTTTTTAAATTTGCTTTTCTTACTTAATTTTTAATTAAATTATTACATTTTAAAATTTATGAATTGGATTATCTTTATTTGTTTGCTTAATTAGATAGTTCAGTTTTTTTTATTTCACTAATAATTGACATACATAAATAATCATATATTAATATACACGGATGATATTAAAGTGAAAGATACACAATCTAATTTATTTTAAAAAATAAACCTGATAAAATATCATAATTTTTTTATTTATATTTTATTATATATTTAAATGAAAAGATAGTGAAAATTTTGAAACAATGGTTAAGATATATTACCAAAGTATGTTTAATATGTAATAGTTACTAGTAGAATTTGATTAAAAAAAATGAGAAGTATTCCATTTAAAATAAAAAACTAGTTGTACGGTTTCAATTTTAAAATGGTATATTATAACAATTTGAAAAAATTATATAAAATTTTAGGAGTTTTTTTCTTACTTTTTGGAGCAAGATTTTGACAGGCTGGTGCGCTTTCATGCGAAGATATTTTGACTGATTTTTATTTTGAAGTCCAATGATAAAAAAACACGTGAACGGGTTACTAATAATAAGATATCAAGAATGAAATGGATAGCTCTCACAATCTATTATGATTGGCTGAATAGATGTTTCTTTATACTACCTTATCAAAACGCAATACATTACGGTGGTGAAGGTGCCACGTAGCATGATTTGATTGGCGATGACATGAATGAATTATGATCATCCACTTGATGATGGGAATTAAAATATAATCAAAGATTATATAATCATTTAAATAAATTATATAATTTTATATTTTAATTATATTTATTAAATCTTAATATATCATATTTATTAATATAAAATTTGATAATTATAATTTATTTATTTTATTTTTATATAAAAATAATATTCTCATTTAAAATGTGTGATATATATTTGAAAAATATATTAGAAGATAATGATTGATTACTAAAACGAAAACATTCAAATTCTATTTTGTAACATCTGATTGATCGCTGGCAAATGAGAATAGGGAGCTATACTTGACGCTTATCCCCTTATAGTTTATGATAAGTGGAGCATAATCCATATGTGCTTGAAAGAGTTAATCACATGAACGACTAGAAATTAAATATTGAGTTCTCATTATTTTCGCATAAATATTAAACCAAGCACATGGCCCATGGCACATGCTTACATAACAAGGTGGTGTTGTACACTTGCCTTTAGAAGTTGTTCAATATCTTGCCAAACATTCTCTATTATTTTTTATAAATCATATTTTATAATAGAAAGTGTAGAATTAAAATAAATTTTATAAAAAGACATAAAAATGAAAATAAAATATAAATATGGCCAATCATATAATTTATATAGTGGTTAACAAATGCATGATGGAAAAATATGTGGTCTTTTGATTTCTTGCTTCAGAGCAATATGCAATTCCGTAAACCACAAATTATGTAAAGTGAAGAACACCGTCCTTCTCATCCATGGCTTCATCTGACTCAGAAGCACGTTGAGTTGAATTCTGGGGCCAACATTAAACCTGAACCACTCATTTGGCTTGGCATTTTTTACTACGCTGTTTGAGGAAGCCACGTGTCTGGTTCAAATTAATCGTGTTAGGAATTACTGATTTTTTATTTTTGTTAGGAAAAAAGCCAAGCCGTCCATGTCCCGCAGGTTGCTTTTTGGCTTTATTCTGCAGGTGCAATGATCCGGTTTTCGCCAAAGATGACAGACGAGAAGGAATCGAATTTTGTCTGGAATTTTTTATAAGCATTCAGTGGATTTTAATGATTTCAGTGGATGTGCCATTTCTTTATTTTTCTTGCATGATGAACAGTGATTTAAGTGTCAATTTTGATTAAATTTTTTAATAATTAATTATAGACCAAATTATTAATTATAATATTTTTAAAAATATTTTATGTAAAAATTAAAATATTTCAATAATTAGTAATAAATTTAAATAAATAAATAAAATTTTAAATATTTTTATTTCAATCAAAATGTAAAAAAAATATTTAGAGTTATATTGATGTTATCTTTATTTTCTTTTTTTAATCATCATTCTTCTTATCTTACTACTATACCCAACGTTAAGATAATGGATTGATCTTCAATCCACCAATTAAAAAAAAATTATTCTTATCTCAACGATAGGAATAAACACTCAAGTTGTTTTGTTTTTCTTTAATATATTTTTTAGTAATTTAGTATTAAAAATAATATATATCATTTAAATAAAAATAAATTATATATAATCAATTATTAAATTATATTATCAAATATAAAATAGATTTTTTATAATCAATTATCTCACTATTGTACAAGATAATAAGTCAATGCATTAATCCTCAATCCCAATTATAAAAAGAAAATATTTTTATCAGCATATTTGTATTTAATGTGCAAAAAAATACCCTTATCTATAACTTATACAATTTATTATGCCTATGTCATTAGTAAGTGCAAACCAAATCCTATTTTTTTATGTGAAATTATCTATTCCTTAAACTAAAAAATAATAAATATTAAATTATAATTATTTGTTTCCTAAAATAAAATATAATGAATAATTTCCTAAGAAAGCATCTAATAAATATAATATATTAGGATTATTTATTTTTAATAAAATTAAAAAATAACAAATTATAATAATCTATTTCTTATAAAAAATTTAATATGATAAAATTAATACATTAAAATTTAAAATATTATTAAAATAAATAAACATTTTACATATAAATAATTAATTTTATTAGATATTTTTCTATTGTCCAAAAGATTTTCAAGTCTCTCCAAGTTTCTGATTTTGTTAGTTTGATGTATAAATGCCGTTCTTTAAGACTTGCTTGCTGCTTGGAGGCTGAGTGCCCAATAAAGTTAGCAAGAATACCATGTCCATCAGTAACTCCTTTGACTGAATACAACATAAATCAGTGATATTTTCATTTTAAGTTAGAAAAAAAATTAGAGAATAAGGCTAATTCGCCAGTGGATAATCAAAGTTCTATTTTATTTTATTTTATTAACAAATGTTTAGTCAAATGAATTAATTCGTTTAATTCACTACGGATAGCTATTCAGTCTGATCTGAAATTCAACGAACTCTAAGGATTTGTCTCTTCATCGAGCAATCAATGACAGATGAAGGAATCCTAAATCTTAATGAATAATATAAACTATTTGTGTTGAAATTTTCTAAGGAACATGGACTTTCCTGTGTGCCATAATTGCGTGCAAACGAAAACTCAGAACCAACAGCTAATTTCAAGAGATTCCTTGTCAAAAAGAATAAATAAATAACCTAGAGTGATGTTATATTAATGGTCCCAAAAAATATCAATCGACTTAATCCATTATTAAAATTTAATAAAGTTAATTTTATAATCAGATTAACCTTTTAAGATATGGATTTGTTTTATAAAATTAAAATAAAATTATCATGCTGCCCTTTTATAATTTTATTCAATTTCTAATTAGATTTTTATATTTTATTTTGAATTAAATTTTTATATTTATTTTTTATTCTTAATTAGATATTTCATTTTTTTTTGGTTAAATTTCATTAGGAATTGATAAATTTCGTAATATTTTTTTATGTAATTTAATAATTATTGATATAGAATTTTCATATAATTTTTATTTGTATTTAAGTAAGGAATATTAAAAAATATGAAATTATTTTATGAAATTATTTGATTTTAAAAAAAATGATGAATCATTTGCCTCTAATTTTATAAATCACTAAAAGATTATTATTGATGTGGACTAATTACTAATAAAATCTAATAGAAAAATGATAAGAAGTAACTAGTTAGAAATAAAAAGATAATTATAAATATTTAATTCAAAAAATTTAAATTATAATTATCTAATTAAAAATTAAGTAAAATTATTGAGAATTTTAGAGCAATTTAACCTAAATTTAACTAACAGGATATAGTTATTTCTACCATCAAAATGATTATCGCCATCACCTATTTTATTGCGGACAAATGATGTTGGTAAATTTATCTATCAATTACTTATTATTATATTAATTACTCTTTTTATAAATTTTTTAATATTATAATAATTATAATATTCATTATTATTCAAATGTTATCATATAAAGAGCGTTTTCTATTCACTAACTCCGATAAGGAAAAAATGCTCGCTTTTTAGATTTTTATGTTATTTTTAAATATTAAATTTGATATTTAATAATTTTTTAAATTTTTTATCTCTTTAGAGTATTTATCACAATTTTAATTTAACATATTTTTAAAATTTTATAAAAATATTTTTTAAATATATTTTTTTAAAATAGTATATTAGTTACAATAGTTAAAAAAAATAAAAAAAATATATAAATTTTTATTAATTAAATAATTAAATTTTCTAATACGAAATAGTTAATTTAAATTTTTAAATAAAATAATTTATAAATAAATTCACTAGTATTAATAAAATAAGGAATTATTTTTTTTAAAAAAAAAATTAATGATAAATTTAATTAATTTGAAATATTATTGTAACAATTTTATCAAATTAAGAGAAATATAATATTCTCTCTAATTAATATGAATATAATTATGTTAATTATATAATTATTTGATAAATAAAAATATAATCAATATTTTACTATTTAAAGACATTATAATTTACATTATAAATTATTATCAAATAAAACTAATCCAATTTATAATGCAAGGGTTACAAGCTAGTATTGATGGTTGTGTGAAATATAGTTTCCTTTTGCTGTAATCATAAATTAGTTTATGAGTTTTTCATAGTAAGATAACAATAAAAATAAATTTATATAAATCCAAGAGATTTTTGTTACACTTTTTATAACTTTCTTTGAGTTTATACACTAAGTTTAAGGGTTTTATTTTTCTGCATATTCCCCCCTTACAAATAAGTTTTGATGAATTTTTCTTATATCTTTTTGTAACTTTTCACAAAATATTATAATTTTATACTAATTTTGTATATAATAAACATAAAAAAATTGTAACTTCACCAACTTAAATTTATTTACAATCCACTATATTTTCAGAATTTTGCACAACTTTTTGCAAAAAAATAAAAATAAGAAATTTTTTTTATTAATCTTGCAAATTTTATATCAGTGAATAGTTTTCAAAATCTGTAACCGACAAGGACTAGGAGTTGCATGTTGAAATAATCATATTTATTATTTGAAGATTTCATTGAGATAAGGAGATAACATTTATTAAAGGAAAAAAACCAAAAAGATAACTATTTCAATATTATAAGAAAGAGTAATTAATATGATAAAAATTACTTAAAAATAAAAATTTTAATATAATTTGTTGGTCATTAAATAAATATCAACAATAATCATTTTAACTGTAGAAATAATCACATTCTAATTAATATTATAATTTAAAAGATAAAAAAATATTTGAAATTCCCACTAAAAAAATAATCTGACCCTAAAAGACAGGTTACATATTTGATCGAATGAAATGAATATTAATAGAAATAGAAAGAGAAAAGAAAATGATAATGAAAAAAAGAATAGAAATTTATTATTTTATTTGATATATCATAAAAATAATTGTAATAATATAATATTTCACACAATTTTAAAAGAAATAAATTTTTTATTATATAATAAAATATAACATTATATAAAATAAGATACTTCATCCATTTCACATAATTAAATTATATAATTTTTAATTTCATATCTCATTCCATTTTCCCCCAACCAACCACGAGTCCAATTACCCTCATGAATAATCAATGATTATCCTGATTTAAAGTAATCCAAAGGTTCTGATATTTTGAAAACTGGGGACGCATACATTTTTCTACGTACCATCACCACATATTTTTTAATTTCGATTAATACTCATTTTCTATAAAATATGCTGTCTGGTCGCATTAGCATCGTTTAACGTCGTGTTCCCCTGCCTTGCGTCTAAATCAAATACCGCTGTCGCTTTCGCATTCTAAGCAAACAAACAAACAAGCTTCGCCTACAACAACTGTTAAGCATTCGTGTACAAGAACCCAGCTTGCCACCATTATCGTTCTCTCTCTATCTGTATGAAACGCATTTGCCCAGGATCTTCGAACATTCTAGTCCTCTCTCCCTTTGCCGGTGTGCTTCTTGATGGGTCTGGGTTTTTCATCATTACCCGCAGAACAAAACGGCTCTACAATTGTGCCTGCCAAGCCTACTTTAGGCGATTTACCGGAGAGCTGCGTGGCTTTGATTCTGGAATATATGGATCCTCCGCAGATTTGTAAACTGGCAAAGTTGAATAGGGCCTTTCGTGGTGCTTCCTGGGCTGATTTCGTGTGGGAGTCGAAGTTGCCACCGAATTATGATGTTCTCGTTCGGAAAATCCTTGAAGATTTTCCGAGCAATTTGGGCAAGAGAGGAATTTATACAAGACTTTGTCGGCTTAATACTTTCGATGGAGGTACCAAGGTATTTATCCATTCGCTAATTAATCGGTATTCAGAACCCCTTTGATAATTTCAGGTGTAAAGGAGATACCTTTTTAATAATTAAATCAAACAAACGTTTTGGATTTTTTTTTTTTTTAGCGCAATACTAGTTTCCTGAGGATTGGAATTTTGAGGCGAGGCGGAGGAGAAAGAATTATGACTCCCTTCCAGCATGAAATGGGGTTTACTGAATTGATGAAAATTGAAAAATTCTGGCAAATTAACATATTTGAAAAATTGATAGCTAGTTTCGGTTGATTGATAGGGTTGGTAGCTTTCTGTTGTGTTTGTTCTGTTGCTTAATATTATTTCGATTTTTCAAAATAATTAAATATCATCGGGTATTCTTATTACGGATCTGGTTTTGAATAATTTGTGGATTTTTACAGAAAGTTTGGTTGGATAGAAGCACCGGTAATCTTTGCATGTCCATATCGTCCAAGGGACTATCAATAACAGGAATTGATGATAGAAGATATTGGAATTATATCCCAACTGAAGAGTCCAGGTGAGATTCTTCACAACACGGTCATCTTTGTAGCCTAATAGAAGTTTTTATAGCAAAGGGAACAGCTTTTTCTTTTCTTTTTTTCTTTTTTTTTTTTACATGGCTTATGAAAGTTCAAGCATCACTGAGGATATCTTCAATTTGTTTAATAGAAAATCCAGTTTCGTTGTAGCATTAGAACTAAGCTGAAGTTAACTCCTTTCTCTTCTGTGCAGATTCAACTCGGTTGCATATCTTCAGCAAATTTGGTGGTTTGAAGTTGATGGAGAGGTTGACTTCCCATTTCCAGCAGGGCAATATAGCATATTCTTCAGAATACATTTAGGGAGAGCCTCGAATAGATTTGGAAGAAGAGTCTGCCATACCGAGCACGTTCATGGGTGGGACAAAAAGCCCGTAAGATTCCAGCTATGGACTTCAGATGGGCAGTATGTAGCATCTCAGTGTTTCCTGAAAGGGCCTGGGAAATGGAGTTATTACCATGCGGGAGATTTTGTGGTAGAAAATGGGAATGCATCAACAAAAGTTAAAATCTCATTGACTCAAATTGATTGCACCCACACAAAGGGTGGTCTCTGTTTAGATTCTGTGTTAATATATCCAAGTGAATTCAGAAAGGTTAAAGCTTTTTTAAATAGTTCTTAACCTTTGTGTGTAAGTAGATATGAGAGGATGTAGAATTTGTGTTTGAGAGAGATCTAGAGGCGGCGTAAGGAGAGAGAGAATCAAGTTTTATGTGGTTCTTTTAGGTTTTAGAATTTTGAAAGCGGCCTTGTATATAGACTCTGTATTATAATATCTGTCTATGTAGGCGAATTACTTCAGGTAGTTCCTATCATTCTGAAGTGGGGAATCAATGCTAAATTAAGGCCATGGTTCTTCGATGGCAAGTTGTCCTGTGTCTGAATTGTTCCAGAAAATCTCCTCTGCTGTTTGGCTGCTGCAGAATGGAATAAATTTATTATATCAATTGTATGGACTAGTTTTCATATCCGTACACATGTTATTATTATATAAATGCGAGAGATAGCAGTGTTCTTCAATTCAATTGATCCTTTATCTCCCAAGTATAAAAGGGAGACTTCCTATTCAATCATTTTAAAGTGGAATTATTCTTCTCTTGCTGCCTGAATATTGTCAAAATAGGATTGAAAATATCTTTAGTGAATTCTTATTATTTGAAGCAAGAAGGAAGGGAAAAAAGGAAAATGAAAAATGATCTTTTTGTTTTTAGTTCTTTATCTTTTTCTTTCTCTCCTTTTCTTATTCTCTCACATTAACCATTCTTGGAGAAATTAACATTTAATTATATTTTTCAACACATGGTGGCAAATTGAGGTGAAATAGAAATCTTCGATTTTTCATCAAAACCGTAGAACTAAACCCAAACACGATTAATTTATGCACGGTGTTGGAGCATAATACACCACATTCAAATAAAGGGAACATGTCCATTATTGAAGAAGGCTGATTTTATTCCCATATCATTCCTTTTCTATTATTTCTGTTTGTTGAGTTGTATAGATGGACAATAATATATTTTCTCTTTTGTAGGTTGTTAGAAGATTCTTTTGTAATAATATATAGTTGGTTGTATATATTTTTATGTTCAATCAATAAGAGAATAGTTTCTTTTCCATCTTTCTGAACAATTCTTCTCTGTTCTTCATTTTTTTACATGGTATCAGAGCTCCCCTCGATCCAAAACCATCACCATGACTAGCTCTGAAAATACCGATCTTAAAACACCTCTTTCCAAATATCCGAACGAAAGGTTTCTCAATTTTTCAGATCCTTTCAACCCCTTTCGCATCGACAATGGTGACAATCCTGTTGCTGCCTTGGTTTCAGATCTCTCGACTGCTGATAATTATACCAGTTGGTCTCGAGCTGTAAGTCGTGCTCTTCGAGCGAAGAACAAGCTCGGTTTCATCAATGGGACTCTTCCCAAACCACATGATGCTGATGATCCAATTTTTGAAGCATGTGAACATTGCACCGATTTAGTCGTCTCCTAGTTTCAAAATTTTGTAAATTCTCCTGTTAAAATCAGTCTTGCCTTGGTTGATGATTCTTGCACTCTCTGGCTTGAACTTCAGGATCGTTTTACTCAACAAAATGGTTTTCGCATATTTCAACTTAAACGGGATCTTGCTCACCTCTCTCAAGGTCAGGATTCCATTAGCACTTATTTTGGCTGCTTTAAAGTCTTATGGGATGAATTGACTATTTATGACCCCATACCTGTTTGTGATTGTGGCAAGCTAAAAATCTTAAATGATCGATACAGTCGTGATTGTGTCATACAGTTTCTAATGGGTTTATTTGATTCTTATTCCTCTTCAAGAGACCAGATTATGCTCCTTGAACCCCTTCCCCCCCTTAATCGAGTTTTTCCATGATTCAACAGCAAGAATGACAACATCTCATGCTTACCCAATCCCCTAATGCTGATCTTATGGCTATGATGGCTAAAACCAACTCCCTTTCTCGCAAACCTACCCAGAAATTTACTAACTCTATAGTCAAGAAATCAAATCGTCCCTATTGCACTCATTGCAAAATTCAAGGTCACATTCTTGAGAATTGCTTCAAAGTAGGTAATGC
>JANHAO010018431.1:0-13624 GCA_026873985.1 Saraca asoca
TATGAGAAATACCCCATCGTCTAGTCTCAACAGATCTAATAATGCCCAGTTATCAGATCTTGACTAGTGTCATTTTGGTACAGAAATTTATATCATTAATAATCTCTCTCACAATCCCATAACCTTTACAGGATAAATTAAATGAGATAACTTCTCACCATGGGCTTCATCTTTAATATGCATATAATCATAAGTGCCATGTAAGATGAATGTACAATATTTTATTATTAAATCAACAGAATGTACAGTTATAGATACAATAGAGCTCAATCAAATTGGCCATAGGGCACCTATTAAACTAACAGGGGCAAACCACAAATTCTACATTCTCTATAAAATCTTGCCTTCTTATAGAACAACATGCACCCTTTCGTACAACAGTCTATTTTCTGATGCCTTAATCTTAACTTCTTTGTTAACTTCCTCATTTCATAAAAGTTAGGAGGAATAATGTTATTAGGTAGGTGTGTCTCAGTCATAAATTACATAATTTGATAAAAGAAATTTTGTGGTAAGTTGAAGTCAAATTTTATACTTAACATCCTTATTGCTAATAATAACTCTGAATGATTAGTACAATCTATTCACAATAGTCAATATACAACTTCTAACATTTCATAAAAGTTTTAGGCATTACTATTTGCAGGCTCTTCAACATTGCAACATTGGCCCAGCTGGTATCCAACACTATGTTCTCATGTCTATTACTTGTATCATGCAAATCTTGTGTCACATCACTAGAAAATTCTCCTTTTTCTGTAAGTTTCTCCTCACCATGATCAATTCACCACCAATAATCAAATTTAAATCCAAATTTATACAAATCAACCATAACTTCATCAAGATAAAAATTTTCTACATTTATGTTTGGAGCACAAACACTATTCAACCATCACGTAAATAATTTGCCTAAGTTTTTGCAAAATCAACAAATTCTTTCACCCCATTAAGAAAACCCATCTTATATCCACTACGTCACAAAAGAATTCTATCATACATCCATCTATGATGTTCTGAAATTTTCATATTCTATTTATAGAAGTTAATTAAAATAAGAGAAAATCATTATATATTTATATAAATATATAGGAGAAAATATCTCCAAAATTTCCATATTTCGTAAAGTTTCATTATTATATTTTCTCCTACTTATTAAATAATAAACAATAACCAAATCTATTTTGGGAATTAATAATTAATATCCACAAGGCAATTACTAATTTCAAAAGTTAACAAAATCAAAAAATATATATAATTTCTAAAATAAAAATATGTTCCAACTAAAAATATACATAATTTCTAAAGTAATTTCAATTGCACTATTAACTATGTTATCTAACTTCTATAGAATATAATTTAAAATGTATATAATTCATAAATATAATTCACTAGTTATAATTAATCAATTCTAATTGAAACATATAAAAAATATAATTAATAATTTAAAATTAACTCTAACAACATGAAAAATTGTGAATAATTGATCAACTAATAATTAAAAATATATATTGGCCTCCATGTTTAAGAAGAAAAGTGAAAAAAAAAAATTGGTACAGAAACTAAAGTTCAAAACTACGGAATGCAAAATAAGATAAACCAATTAACCAATGAAACAAGTAGTTAAACAAAAATAATTGGTATAAATGTAAAATAAAGTAATTAAAATAATTTCATTAGTTTATATTTGTGAAAATACCTTAAAAGTGTAAGAATAAAATGAGAAAGGCAAAAAAGAGCTTTGATGTGGCACAAGAAGCATAAGGAAAATGAACTGAGTGGTAGATCATGTGTCTAAAGGTTTAAAGGTTTTTCAAATTTTTTATGAATTTTTCCAATGAAAATTTGTCATACATTAAAATCCGTTGGAAATAATGAGCAAATTTTTTTAAAATTCATGTCCATTTTCCAATGGAATTTTTAACATATTTTTGATGGATTTTCTTATGGATTATTGTTATTAGTAAATAACGACCTTTTCATTATTAATCGATTTTTTGACAGATTTTTACAAAAAAATTTTATGAAAAAATCTGTTAGAAATCACGTAATTTTTTGTAGTAATACAATTCAAATCTATTGATATAAGATATTCTAAGTATGTTATAATCAAATATCAGTTTTGATTAAGTTCAAACTACTAAAATATGGTTGATGAAAAATTCAATCTTTTATGTAAGTGTAATGATTTTTTAGCTATTTAAATGTAATTAAAATATATCTTTAATCATAAAATACTTAAAATATCTTATATTGTTTAATTTGAATTCATAATTATTTTTTTTCATAAGTATTGCATTTTTTTATGTTTCAAGGGTGGTCCAACTAAGTTTTGAAATTAAAGTGGAGGTTTATGTAATTTCATTAAACTTCATAGGAGGTGAAAGTATTTTTATCTAAAAAAATGTTACACTTAAATGGAAATTTGAATTTTTCATTGATGAAATAATGAGAAAAGATGATTGTAAATTTAAATCAAACAATGAAAGATATTCTAAGTATTTTGTGATCAAAGATACATACTAGAATTTGACCAAGATGGGGTAAATTGGTTTTAGGATTTTACAAATTTGAAAACATTTTTCTGAAATCCCTTTTTTAGTGTTTGGAAAAATAATAAAATTACTTGGAAACACAAAATGAGCAAGTCACATAATAAATTCAGAGAAACAATATTTACAAGATCAGCTATCCAAATTTACCAAGAACTATAGTAAATCATAACAAAATAAAGTGCAGAATAGAAAAAGTAAGCATAGAGATATTTAAACGTAGATTTATAGTCCTTCCCCTTGAAAAAATGCCTTCAAGGTGTACATCCATTTCTAAGCTCTTAACCAAACTCGAATCCACTAAAAATAATAAGCTCTCCAAGTTTAAACAAGGATCTAGAAAAGTCGTTACAATAATTACTTAACTGTAGTCGTAAACCCTTTGAGAATCTCACTCATAACAAAAAAGAAAGAGCTCAACCACTTTTCTAACTTAGGTATAGCTAACTTTAGGAAACCTAATAATGTTTGAAGTGAAAATAAGAGAAATTTTAAGAACTCAATAGTTTAAATTACAAATTGAAACACTAAAGGAATATATTCACTCATATTTAGCACAAATTGAAGAGATGAAGTAAAGAATTGAAAAATAGATGAATTGGGTAGTGTTTGCCTCTTGGATGTTTGGGTTTCACACTAATAAAAAGTGTGAAATAGATATTTATATCAAGTAAATACGGCACACAGTGAAATGACCATTATTTGAAAATTTAACCCTTGTGATCAAAATTACAATCATGATCATAAATTCAAATTTTGAATTTCCAATCAAAATAAAAAAAAAATCAATTTGAAGTTTTGTTTGAAATTATGAAATCCAATTATGAAGGCTTTGATTCAAATCACAAAAAAAAAGTATAAATATGAATTTGAATTATCCTTAATTGCAAGTTTCTATTAATCTTTAGATGCTTTCAATCCAAATTGTAAAATCATGTGTAAACTTTCAATTTGAATCACTAGGCAAATGGCCCGATCCGAATGCAGTTCAAATGGCCCAATTCAAATTGCTCACCTAGAAATTGAAAAATAAAATTTGAAAATTTATTTCAAAACCATTTCAAACCTTAAAATTCAATTCAAAAACATAATTCCAAGTTAAAAGAATATGATAAATAATTTAAAAATATATTGGAATGATTTTGGTGAAATTTTTCAAAAAAATTTAAACCAAAACCATAAGCCAACCCTTCAAACAAAAAAATAGTTCCAAAATTTGAGCTAAATTCTAATTAACCTAAATTTTTAAAATTTTGATTAAATAAGACCTAAACTAACTTTTTAACAAAAAAATTGAAGGTTATCCAAGATTGATCCACTAAAATTAAACCAAATAAACTTAACCAAATCATTTGTTATCATCAAAATACAATTTTGCTCAATTTAGAAAATATGGGCCAAGGATAACAAGATATGCTCTGATTAAGTTCAAATGGATAAAAACATTACACTTACTTTAAAAATTGACTTTTTCATTAGTCATACACTATTATAGAATGCAGAAACAACATCATTAAATAAACATTGGATGAAAGGTAAATTGACATATATATATATATATATATATGAAACAGTGATATTTTTGTAAATATGAGAAAAATTACAATGCTGGTATCTATTAAACAACTGATGTCTAAACTCAACATCACGATTAACATCAATTTGAGTTAAGGAACAAACATACTTTTATAATTATTTAATTTATAGCATTTAGGTTTAAAGCATCTTTAAAATCTTTGACTCCTCAACTATCAAAAATTTTGATTAATTTATAAATTAAATTATTATTTAATTATACTTTAAAGAACTTTTTATAATATATAAGCAAATAAATTTTTCATTAATTCATCAATTGAATTAATGTAAATTGTTTATGTTAAACTAATTTACTGATATAATAATATTATAATTAATTTTTCATTTTCCAAGAATATGAAATTGTAAAATTCTCTAAAGATCATTAATTTCTTCCATAGTACCAAGACAACGAGAATAGTCAAAACAATTCAAAATAAATTTGACATGTTTATATGAAAAGTCATAGATTAGACATCGATTTTAAGTAGAAACTAATGTAGATATGTAATATTGCATGTCGATTCCTATATAAATAAATGACGTCTAAAGTCTCTTGGCATTATAAAAGGCCAATGCAAGTCCTCTCATCATCTAACATACTTTAGCTTACTTTTGGGAAAAGGAGTTTGAAAGTGAAGCATAGCAATTCCATGCGACATCTTAAACAATCACTTTTGAACCTATTTGGAGTAATTATGTAAGTTGTGTAATGGAATTTCTGTGCCCTATTTTCAAACTCCTTTTCCCGAGTAAGCAGGATGTCATCAAGAGCCTCTTTCTGCTCAAACTTACTCTAAAGGTTTATGGCTGGTTTTTCCCTTATTGTTACTCTTTTTTTGATTAGTTTGTGTATAAATTATTAACTTCTATTTCCTTTTTTCCCTTTAAACAAAGCATATTGGTCCTTTAAACAATAAGATGATGGGTGCACTTGATATATCCATGTTGTCTAGTATATTGCCTTTAATGTGTGTGTTGTGTTTTGTTATTTTAAGCAATCCTAAAAGCTTCAAAAATTTAATGTTGGTTTGTTGTAGGCAACCCAAAAGCTTGATTCAACAATAATATTTTTTGTCCCAACTTTCTTTTTGACTTTTTTTTTTTTTTTGTAAAAATGTAATCAGAAGCACTTATGTGTAATTCTTTTAAAAAAAATTAATAGAAACAACATCAATATTTTAACATAAACCAAAGTCTTTAAAATAACTCATAGAAATTTTTGTAAAATTAAATATTACCTATTGCAAAAAATAATTCAATTATTAAAATATTATTAATGGATAAAATAATTTAATTATTTAATTGACAAAGTTTTTCAGAAAATAGTTAGTCTTTGACAAATTATGTATGAAAATGTATTATTATTATTCAAAAAAAATGTTGTGACATCAATTTTGTATAGAACACTAACGTCTAAAACGATAAACAACGTCAGTTATAATATAGAACCGACATATAAACGTAATTAAAAAAAAACACAATAAGAAAATTCAACATGCAAATATAGATGAAACAATGGTGGTGTTTTTATAAATATGATGAAAATCATTATATTGGTTTCAATAAAATCCAATGTTCTAGGTTTCCATGTTGGTTTTTTATTAAAATCGATGTATATGCATAAGAATAGATGTCAATTTTGTCTTAATAACTAATGTCTAAAGTCAAGGCTTCTTATGTAACAAGACAATTCTTCCTTTACTTTCATTTGCTTTTCTCTGTCTAAAAACACTTATCTAATATCATTCTCAAACCTTTACTACTTTCTTCTTTGCTATTCTTGATTATCTTCGCTATCTTTGATCATCGCATTTCAAATTCATCTTTCATTGAGGTATAGAACTTTGTTCTTTGTACATTGTTTTCTTTTCTTCCTTGCCAAGTTATGTCAATGTTTTTTTTTCTTAGTTTTTTTTCTTATAGTTTGTAATTTTAGGGTTTTAGCCTTTTTTGTGCTTTGTTTTTTAGTTTGATTATCAGTAATGTTTTTACTTAGGTTTATTTTTTGGTTGTGTTTCTTGGCATAGAATGTTTGGTCTTGCATGCCCTATTTTGTATCAACATCGACTTGAAGGATGCATTGTTCAAGGTAACATAGTTGAAGAGGCTGTTAAGTTTTGTAGTGAATACTTATCAAATACAAAAGCTATCGAACTTCTCAAGTCTCATCACGAGGAAAGAATTGCAGGTAAAGGTACACTGGAAACCTAAGTGGTGAGCATCACTTGTGAAATACATTTACAAGCACGCCTTTACATCCTGTATAATAGTGAAGAAATGAAACCTTACTTGGACAAGCATATGACCATTACAACTGAGCATAATCATGGAAAGAATGAATAGTGGGTATAAGCTGAACATAGTCATTCCTTCATCACTTAGTTCTAGAATCAAGTTCATTTTCAATTGATACAAACACCAAACAATGTTTTTAAGACTATAAGATAGTTAACTCATGAGCTTCGCATAAAGGTCTTATCTTATCTAGGATATGACATCAATGGGTATTCTTTCTTTCTCTAAATGGATTTGATTATTGTTTTGTATGAGAAAAATTAATAATGAAACTATTTACAAAATATGAAAATTTCATAAATAGTTTTTCTTATATATTTTCATAAGTATGTAGTGATTTTCTCCTATTTCAATTAATTTTGATAAATAGAATATAAAAATTCTAAAATATCATAGGTGGATGTATGATAGGTTTCTTCCAATACATAGTGGATATAAGATGGATTTTCTTAATAGGGTGGAAGAATTTATCGATTATACAAAAACTCAACCAATTTATATACGTGGTAATCAAATAAGGTGTCCATGCTCAAAAAACAAAAGTAGAAAATTTTTTACTTTTTGATGAAGTTAATTTTGATTTGTATAGATTTCAACTTGAATATAATTATTGGTGATGGACTGATCATGTTAAAGAGATACCTATTGAAAAAGGAAGAATCTTCTAGTAGTATGACATGAGAGTTGTATGATGCAAGTAATATGTATGAGAACATAGTGTTGGACATCAGTTGGCCAGATGTTGCAATTCATTTTAAATGCAATGTACAAGAGCCTCCAAATATAAATGCTTAGAAATTTTATGAAATGTTAGAAGCTATACATCAGCCATTATGGATAGGTTGTACTAATCATTCAGAGTTCTCACTAGCAAAAAGGATGTTAAGCATAAAATCTGACTTCAACTTACTACAAAATTTCTTTGATTAGATTATACAACTTATGACTGAGACATACCTGCTTGATAATGTTGTTCCTCTTAACTTTTATGAAACGAGGAAGTTATTGAAGAATTTTAAATTGGGGCATAGATATAGACTATTGTATGAAAAGGCACATGTTGTTCTATAAAAAGGCTACATTTGATAGAAAATGTAAAATTTTTTGTTCATCTTAATATAAGGAATGGAGGACAACTGAAAGAAAAGGCGCACTTAACCTAACTAGATCAGGGACGATGAGTGGGAAAACCTTCTAAAGTATTAGGAGAACCTTAAATTCAAGTCTAAGTTAGAGCAAAATAAAAGGAACAGAGCCTCGAATGCTGCTAGACAAGGTTTTTCCCTACACACATATGGGTCTAACCCCACATCAGAACATTAACTGTGTATTGTAACATTATTTTAAATTAATGTTATTTATGCCATTTTAACTTAATGTTATTTATGTCCATGAAAATTTTCATGTTCTACATATACGTGAGATAGGGATCAAGCCACCCATAAATGGCCTGTTTCGTTGCACCCATACCCAAAAGGATGACTAGTAGGTCTCACCTCAAGCTAAATAGTCTTATGTAAGTAGCTCCTCTTAATTTGCATTTTTATTATTAATGTATTGTATATTTAATAGTAAAAATATTGTATTAATTTATAATATCAAATAATTAATTATTTTAATTTGCAAGAGAATTTCAATAAAAGTAAGGAGAACTTAGCATAGGCTCAAATGTGGAGAGGTAAGGGCTCTAAGGACATGGTTGGTGATTAGGTAGGGCCATCTGATCATAATTTGTGGATGGACACTGTCAATGGGACCAAAAAGGGATGGGTCTTCAATTTAGGGTACAAGGCCACAATGGGGACAGTTGTATCAACTGTTGCAACTTACTTCGATAGCACGTCACATGCTATGATGGACTAGCTCATGCATTCTATGACTAAGATGCAATAGTAGATGATTCAATTGTTTGCTCAAATAGAGCACCCTTATAACTCAATACCGGCAGCAGGGTCAGACTTCACTACTGCCTCCTCCTTTATCTCATCCTCATTCATACTAGCATTAGCCCCTTGCCTACTACTAGCTGCCTCCTTCCTACATGTATTCGCTATCGTCGTTGCCATAGCTATTAGCCTTGCTAGAGAGATACTTTGCTATCATATCTTTCTTTAGTTTTGATGTTAAAAAATAATTTTCATCAATATCATATTATGTTCATGTGATTAATGTTTGTTGATTGATTGCAGCATCAAAGTATGCAATTCAAGAGATTCACGTTAGATTTAGTAATTCTTTTATTTTAATTAGGATCTTTTATAAGTGTGATCTTATTCATTTTGATCTAAACAAGTTTCTTAAATTAGTTAAGTTGAGGTAAAAATAAATTATTTGAAATGAGCTTAAAATAATAGTTTTTAAACAAAGTTTTCAAAAACACCTTCACAAGTGAAATGTTTATAAAAATTATTTTTCACTATGTGAATCAATTCACGAATCAATTGATACTGAAAATCTTGTAAATCAATTAGATAATCAATTCATGAATAATTGTTTTAAGAATTGTTTTCACCAAAGGTTAGAAAAATCTTTGAATCGATTAGGTAATCAATTCATAACTTTTTACATGAAAGTGTGAATTGATTCACACATCAGTTCCATCATGAAGTTCTTAATAATATTCATAGATGAATCAATTCATCAGTTAGTAACAGCTTTAAATCAATTCTTGAATCGATTCATATATAGTTGAAAAGTTAGTTATTTTTTAAATAGTTGCCAATTATAAATAGACCCAAGCCTCATTTCAAACACAATCCTTTCATAACTATTATATTAGAAAGTGCAAAAAATAGAGAGATAATAGAGCTAAAGTTGATCTATCACTACCTCATCTTGTTTCTTCAAATTAAGTCAATCTTGAATTGAATTGAAGAAAATCACACATGAGATTATTGAGATTGTCATCTCAATACAAGTATTGTATTTCTATCTTTTAAATCTTGTTTTTTATTTTAGATTTCTAGGTTGATAGAAACTTGAGATATAAAGGGAGAGTTTGATCTTCCTTTTGCATCTTCTTTAATTGTGAAATTGATTATAATTAATTGAAGGTGTAAAGAATTATTGTAGTATCTTCTAAAATTATAAGGTTAATCATATTTTGTAAAAGGTGAAAGAATATTAAATTGGTTGGCAAGAGCCTGGTTAAATCTTTTGTGTAAATTGGTTTGCAAGAGCCTAGTTAAGTTTTGTGTTTAGATAATAAAAGTGGCCATCCGATTGAGGATTCGGTCTAGTAGATGTATACTTCAAGCGTGGGTTCATTTGAAGTGGAACCACTTTAAAAATTCTTATGCTCTTTATTTTTATTGCATTTACCTTTTTGCACTTATTTTGTTTAATAATCTGTTTTGCATTCTGATTAAAATTGCTCTCCAAATCAATGACTAAAGTTAATTTCTTGCATACCAATAAATCAAATTTGATTATTCTTTTAAAGAATTTTGCTACAAATCTATTTAGAATCCAAATTAAAGATCAACTAAAGATCCAATATTTTTTATAAAAAGAGACCAATAATAGCCTTCCCACCTGGTGGTTCAACAACCACCAATTGGAGGTTCTAGACAATTGCAGCAGTTTGACACTCGGGATTTAGAGACTAAGGATAAGTTCTTCTTCAACAATCTTGGATTGTAGTTATATTTTTTATATTTTTACTAAAATAATATATTTCATATATTGATTTGAATAATACAGTTTATAAATTAGTTTGATTTGAATAATACAATTTATGCAATAGTTTACTAATTTTATATATTTATATTTATTCTTGTGCATTGTATTTAAATTTTTATTAAATATTTTTTTTAGAATTTAAATTTTAAAAATATTAAAATCAATTTTTAATACTAATCAAAATCATTTTAATAAAATTTTAAAAATAGAAAATAATATCAAATAATATTTTAAAAAAAAATTTCAACAGATTTCTAATGATTTTTCAATGAATTTCTAACAATTTTTTAATGGATTTCCAATGAAAGTTCCAATGAATTTATCAACCAAGTTCTGGCGGATTCTCAACATATTACCGATGGATATTCCAACAAAAGAATTAAAAGAAAAAATCATTGCCTCAAAATCTATTGATAATAAATTTTTGATAAAAAATAATTTTTGATTATGATTTTTCTGACCACCCTTTTTTGTTGAAAAATCATCATTTGCAACAAATTTAATTGTTTGAATTTAATCAAAACATATTTTTGATCACAAAATATTTAAAATATTATATATTGTTAAATTTGAATTATAAAATCATCTTTTCTCATCATATTTTGATGAAAATTTTAAATTTTGATTTAAGTGTGCATTTTTTATATTTTAAAGGTCTCAATAAATTTTAAAATTAAAAGTGAGATTTATATAATTTTATTAAGACTCAATGGAAGTTAAAATATTTTTCTCTTAATATTATTATAAAATTATTTTAACACCCTATTCATTGCACTACTTTAAAATTGAAAAATAATCTTTTGAAGGATATTAATCTTTTGTTGCAAGCGTAGATTTTTCTCGCATTTGGGATATTAAACAAGGAAGGCAGATCAAGCGAAATGGATTAACTGGTGTGGCGGGTGGAGGCGCACATGAGAAGGAACTTTGTTTCTCGTACCAAACTCGGTGGGAGAAAAATCGACACGCTCTTTCTCTCTCTTCCATTCAGTTGCATACAGATTTTCCTTGCTCCCTAAGTTTGACCTCAGTCAAATGTCCCAAAGATTACTTAGACACCAAGAATATAGAATAAAAAATAATATATGGTCTAATATTCCAATAATCGGGACTTAGCCAGAAAATAAAGCATTGACTTAAATAATAGGTTTTTCCCAGGAATTACGACACTCTTTCGCTATCCTAATTTGTTGCTTTTTGACTACAAATAATTGGCCGAGTCTACGCAAATGTAAGGAAAATAAAATGACAGCGTATCCAACAAAACGAAAACTGATTGTATTTAGGTTTATTATTTCCACGTATAAAAGAAATGAATTCAGAAATTAATTTCTTTCTCATTTAATTGTAGATCGCATAAGAGATAATTCAGAAATTAATTTCTTTCCACGAAAACTGATGCATAATTGTAGATCGCATATGACATAATTGTGAACTTCACACCCGGATATTCTTAATTATGAAGCACTTGTGAAAAAGTAATTATTTGGATCTAGCCTGGGATGACAATTTTACCCGCGTACCCGTTTACCCGTAGATATCCGTCCATGATGGGCAGGTATGGGTATGAAAAAAATTATTCGCGAGCGGGTACGGGTATGATTTTTATACCTGTAACGGATACGGGTACGGGTACGGGTATAAAAAAAATTCGTGGGTATACCCGTTTAAATAAAAAAATTTATTTTTTTTTCAAAAAAACTCATTTTGGCGGGTATACTCGTGGGTATGGATATACCCGCGGGTATAAATCCATACCCGCGAAAAAAATATCTATATACCCGCAGGTATAAATCCGTACCCGTGAAAAAATACTCATACCCGTACCCATTTAAATAAAAAATTTTATTTTATTTTCAAAACGATGTCATTATAGTAGGTATATCCACATGTATAAATCCGTACCCGCGAATATTATTGAAAAAAATAATAATTTTTTTAAAAAAAATTTGACGAGTATACCCGCGGGTATAAACCCGTACCTGTACCCGCTACAATGTTTGTGGGTATGGGTATGGTATGGATATAAATTTTTTTTATGGGTACGGGTATGGGTATTATCATACCCACCTGAACCCTACCCATTGTCATCCCTAGATCTAGCATTGTTCTGATTCGGTTGAATCGAGGGTACAACTTTCATATACTAGATTTTTTCCTTATTGCTAATAATTAAACTTGTAAATCAATGTCACATATTCCTTTAATAGTTATTGCATAGTTTTCCCATCATTATTTTGATGTGAAAACATTATACTAAAATTCCAAATGGTAATATCTGTGTTCTCATTAGATATTGAATCTCAACCCTAAAACATGGCCTAAGATCAAACAAATAATAATCCAAATTAATTATAGATTGAAATTTCCAACAATATGAATTTCATTTTAACAATTAATTAATTTAAAGAAAAGAAACTGCAACTTTATATATGTTGAACTATCCGATCACACACGTATATATGTATGGTAATATATAGCACATATCATGTTTCATCATTGCAGAAACAAAACAATCCCTATCTTTAACAACAAAGCCAGAGGACAATTTAGGAAAAAGGGCGAAGATGCAATACTTACTTGTATAAATAAATAAATAAATAAAATTGATGTTAAGTTAAAAATCGATGTCCTATATTTAACTTTTTTGTTAAGATAAATTAATTAGGACGTGTGCAAAAATTATTTCCATTACTCCGCCAGTAAAAAAAAAATATTCTCATGTATAACCGTTAAAAAAAAACAATTGGATCAAAATAAAAACTCTAAAATAAAATCCTCAATTTTAGTATATACATCGTTTTGAAAATATTTTAAAATCACAATTTTATGGATTTTATTATCTATTAAAAAATATGTACCATAAACTCTGTATCAAACTTTTCTCCAAAGCCCTTGTCACGAGTTAAAGTTAATAAAAAAACAGAAAATTACTTAAAGCTTAGTGGCTAAGCTTGTCTTGGAGGCTTCTTTGAGGGGCTCTCAATATTTGTCGGTTGGCATATACACATTTACAATAAGAGATGGGATTTGCTTATCTGTACTCAAGTCTTTGTTCTCAACTCGTACTCCAACCATTAGGTGATGCCACATCATACGCGTAATTGACTAAAGCGCCTGACCAGTATGACCTGTTGACGATAGTAAAGAAACGTCAATGAGTTTGGCAGCAGTTATCGTAGAAGAGATCAGTTTCTTCCCTGAATGAATATAAGATAAAAATACTTTTGAGCGGAAAAAGGAATGAGAAATGAAATAAAAAATTATATGATCTGATTAAATCGAATGGATGAAATATCTCATTTTATGGAATGATATATTTTATTAAATAGTAAAAAAGTTATTATATTTAAAATTGTGTAAAATGTGAGATTCACTAGTGTGTATTAATATTTATATAATATAAAATTTAATATATTAAATATATAAAATATTTATATATATTTAATATATTAAATTAATATTAATATATAAAATTTAATAATATTAATTTAAAATAATATTATTTTAATATATAAATA
>JANHAO010018432.1:0-13604 GCA_026873985.1 Saraca asoca
AATAACCATATTAATATCTAAATTAAATGGATCCATTCAACTCAGATATCACAATAAAAACAAAGAGGAAAGGATGAGAAATGACAAATAAATGAATGGAAAATGGTACCAGAATCTCAGCATTAACTTCAAGTAGCAGCCCCTTGAACTTGTTTACAAGCTTAGTCTTCCATGGAGGTAGAAAAAGGGGAGAGAAAAAGCTTGCTCTCTACCCCAAAATTACACTCTCAAACCCACTAAAAACTGAATGAAAAACTCCAGCCAAATGGCTTTTGCCTGGGTAGAGAAAAGGAAAAGCTATTCTGCTGTTTCGTGAGTAGGCTGATGGCTATTCTGGTAGCTACCTCTGCCATTGCATGCTAAGCCATTTTTGCAGACAACATTCCCAATTTTTCTTTTTCCTTTTTGTCCTCCAGTTAGTTTGTGTGAGAGATGGTGCATTGGGCTTTAGGTCCATGCCAATTGGGGCCTTAAAACTTCAATTCTGCAGGACCCATTTTAGCAGTTTCTCTACCTCTGACTTGCAGCTTATTTTGATGCCCAAATTGATCATTTCAACAAGGGATGTCTTCACATGAATTTTGAATTTATGTGTTAGATTCCATTTGGTCTTTGTTTCAACTCATTTGGAATTTTATAGCTCAAGTTATGGTCTGGTGAATGCATGAAGGTCGGCTGCTCGAGATAGTTTTCTGATATCGATTTGAGCTTCAATTTTGGATAGCCAATCGTGTGATTCAGATTTTTTAGTCTTCATGAAAGTTGTAGATATATCTCTTATATTTCCTAAAAGATAAGATTCATATCAATTGGATAAGTTTAGCTCAAGATATAGCTAAATTACAGAAACTACTCAATTATGCAAAATTTTGCTAAAGATGCCAAGTGACACTAAATCACAAATGCACACTAACACAGTTGGAAACATGTCATTTTGGCCCTTAAAATGCTAAGTATGAGGACAAATAAATGCATCAAACATTGTGTTATCAGACACAAAGATAAAAATGTAAGGATCACAACCGCATACTTATTTACTTGTACTGGACAAATGATCAATTCTAAAAAGACATAAATACCCCCAAAATGGAAAAAAATTTGGAAAAATAATCTGGAAGTGCATTTGCCCCCAAATTCACACCATAGGGCTTCCTCATCATGCTTGATTGTTACACCAAATTTTGTCCAAAATAGAGCATGTTTGCCTATCAAATTTGTTCACAAGGCTGACATATGACATTATCCCACACTTCAAGTGTCAATGCCCTTATTGATGCCTCATTCTGACATAGCTTCCATGATTTTGAGTGCTAGCTTCTCAAATCTTCATGTGGGTCTTCAGCCTACTCCACTTGAACTACTTCCTCAACTACTATGCTTCTCTCTTTGAGATAACATCATTCGAGAGGCTTTCATGAATGGAAACCTCAACCTAACATAGCTTTCAAGATTGTCATCAGTCTGCTGCTTCTCAACTCCTCCTAGACTTCCTCTTGGCTTTGTCTCCTTGAACTTGCACCATTGCACATTTGCTTTCCTCTAACAAACTTTGGGTAGTTGCCTCCATAACTTTAGTGTCTTCGATGATGCTACCTCCACAGACTATGTATTCTACCTCTATGGACTTGGCAATTTATCTCTATGGACTCAACTTCATTGTCCCGATAAAAACTCACGTGTCATTGTCTCTATAGTTCTCACAGTTGTATTGCCTCTTCAACTTCACCTGTCCCACTACCTCCGTAGTATTTGGGGTTATTACCTCTATAACTTGTGCTTGCCTCACTACCTTTATAGCTTGCAACACATTATCCCCGCATAACTCTTGATTCAACTCACTATCTCCACACAGCTCTCAATTCCATGCACTACCTCTGTAGTTCTTGATTCAACTCATTGTCTTCGCATAGCTCTTGATTCAACTCGCTACCTATGTAGCATAAATGTGCGCTACCTCCATAGCTTGTGCGCCTGCTTGGTATTTTGGATCTCTATTGACAGATAGCCCTACATCCAATGTATTATACCATTGATGTGAGAGACACAAGTCTCATATCTTGTTTGAGCACAAGTCCTATACCTTGCTCATAAAACATGGCCTATTTGCAAGCTCCCTTGCTTACAAGCCTGGTCACACTTGATCAGATCCTCTTGGCCTTCTCTAAATTGACACCTTCATGGTATCATTTGACCATCATAGTCTATCAGAGTTTATATAACCTAGCATCATGGCCCTCATGACCCCTCCTAGGTTTGTACACTTAAGTATTATCTCCTTGAAGATCATACTAGCTTATCTCCCATGACCCTCATAGCCACTCACTAGTATCATTACCCTTATAGCAAATTCTTCGCTGATCAGTGCCTTCTCTCTTGGCATTTCTCAAGTAACATCTCCCTTCTAATGACTTCTTCTTCAAGCGCATCCTCATAATGACTCCCCCACATCAAGGTTTTGATAGGGGTTAAGCATGAGCATCCTCCACTCAAGCTCAAGTTTTACTTTGTTTGTGCACTAGCAATTGTGAATCTCATTGTCATTGCCACAAAGTCTATCTTGCAACTATGTAATGCTAGTATGCTACACCTCGAGGTCATTGCCGCTACTTTATTAAGCAACTATGTAGCTTTAGCTCACTACTTGGGTATCATTGACACTTGTCATGCAACTATGTTGTGCTAGCTCCTTAGCATCTCATCTCAAATCTTGTGGATTAGTGTTGTAACTCGCTCTTGCATCCATAGATTGTGCATAATGGATCCCTCTTGGATCATCTCATTCCCCTCTGAGTTTACTTCCCCAAGTAAAATTCATGTTTTCTGACACGATTTTGGACTCCTCTAACAAGATTTGTCCACTCAACACATCATAATAGATGTGCTATCCTCCATCCTATAGGATATGTCTACTATCTATTATGGCCACACTTCATCGGGCTTCTCTCGGGGCTTTTCTCGCTAGATAGGTCATCAATTCACTACTCTCTCAAGTGGTTTGCATTTTCTCAAATGCCTACTATGAATGAGAACATAATTAATGTCCTGTGCTATACAACAAATCCACCAACTTCTACACATGCTTGCACTTGATACACTATAACATTCCCTCGAATGTAATATCTCACACACTAGTCCTCGAATTACTCCAACCTCTTGCATCCCTCTTAGTCAAGTCCTTAGCAGTATCTCTTAGCTATGTCCCATGAGTGTTTGCTTGACCATCAAGCTCCATGTGCTTTTGACAAGCCAATTCCACCCCAATAATGGCTCACCTGATCTACTCTCCAGCAACTAGGCTTTGATACCAACTATTGTAGGCCGACAGCTCTCTAGTTGAAATTGTGTGACGCATGATTCCAATTCTTTGCCAACATGCTAGCCTTTTCATAAATTCAAGCCATACTTGGATAGATAGTCAAGGAATTAAGGATTGTGTCACCTTTGATGCGCAACATATTCACAAGCCAACATGAGCATGTAGTCGAAGCATTAGCACATATCGAGTCTTAAAGAATGTGCCGCACAAGAAGCCTTTAGTATACATCGAGAAAGAACTTTTTAAAAAATAGAAGTGGGAAAACTCCATTTTATTAACATATGCCTCATTACATAGTTTTGAGTGTGTAAAGAGAGTATCTCTAAGCTCCATACTTGAATCCCTAGCCTGAGTCATAATGTCGACCAGGTCACAAACCTGCCCCCTTAAAGAGAATTCTAAGTAAAATCCTTATTGATAAATGTAGACATACTTTTTTCCAATTGACATAACAACTCTTCTCCTAAGTCCTAAGGGCTTGAATGTACCATCTCATATGGATGTGAAGATAAAAATGCAAGGTTTGTAACCACATACTTATCTACTCATACTAGATAAATTATCGATGCTAGAAAGATACAAATACCCTCAAAAATGGGAAAATTTCAAAAAAATAATCTATAAGTACATTTGCTCCCAAATTCATATCATAAGGCCTTCTCATTATACTTGATTTTGAAGCCAAATTTCATCCAAAATTGAGCATGTTTGCTTGTCGAATTGGCTCACAAGGCTGACTTGTGACACCTGATGTGCAGGCTATCATGCACAATGTATAAGGACATCAAGCCTGACTGGGAAGCCAAAGTACCAGTCCAATAGGCTAGCATGTGTAGCTTGCAGACTAGTGACCCCGGTCGACAGGCTAGCATGCCCAATGTGCAAGATAGCATACCCAACTGGCTAGCCAGAGTGCAAGTCTAGCTAGCCAGCATGCCTGGCTTGCAAGCCAAAGTGCCTAGCTGACATGCCAGCATGCTCGACATGCAGGACAGCAAGCCTAGTTGGTAAGCTAGAGTGCCAGTCCAATAGGCCAACATGCTTAACGTGCAGGACAACATGCCCGACTTGCAGGCCAAAGCACCTGGCTAGCTAGCTTGCATACTTAGCTTGCAAGCTAGTTGCCCTAGTTGGTAGGCCAGCATGCCTGACGTACAGGACAGCACGCTCGACTAGCAGGCCAGAGTGCTAGTCTAGTAGGCCAACATGCCTGATGTGGAGGACATCATGCCCAGCTTACAAGCCAACATGCCTGACATGCAAACAAATGAAAAGTTATGGTCTTTCAAAGCTTTTGATATCAAATACATATTTTTGCCAAGGTGGGCCACGTCAAACCAAAATTTTCTCATTTCGTATCCAATGATCGTGAAAAGATGAATGAAAATGAGTGGTCAAAAGCAAATATTGGCTATATAATCATCAAGTTATGCCCTTCCAAAGTTCCTAATTTATGTATGTATCACAATGGCTTATCTCTTATCAACAAATTCACCATGTTCAAATAATGCATAGTTTACAATAAATAATATAAGTGAGAATCGATAGATAATACACCATATTGGATGTAACTTAAGGTTTCTTCTACGAGATGTAATTAGTTACACATATATCACATAAGATCATATGACATATAGGTTCACATTCATCATAACATAGTATATTTATTAAAAATATGTTTTTTTCTGGCTTCTTTATCAATTTAGTTTCATATATATATATATATGTTTGATATATGTATAATATATTGGATAAAGTCCTTGAAATCTAATTACATATAAATGAATTAAAATTGGGATTGTAATTATAAGATATTTTTATACATATAGTTATGTTTCTAAATATCACTAGTTGTTAAATAATTGAGAAAATAGGATATCAATTATTCATGAGTAAACAAATATATGTTGCATCCCATTCTTCTAGAAGAATGCAGTAATCTCATACACTATTTGATATATAGATATCTAGACAAACAAATGGATGTATGTTATGGAACATATGACTAGATTGACTCACCATGAGAAACCATACGGAATGTTACCATGTGTTAATAAACTTATCATGTGAAAGGTGGTATAAGAGATACTTAGACTTGAGATCAACACAACATTTTATGCACGAAGTTTTGGACTTTGATTTTATTTTAGGTTTGCACTCTTAAAGTGTAGATATTAGTAATTTTGGGTGCACTATGAAGTGCATAAAGGTAGTGACTAATCACTTGGTAACAAGGAATGATAAGCAAAAGATTTTCTAACACTTGTGCTATGATCAAAATCATATTCCTATGTATTAATAATACATAAAAGGAGTTTTATGTATGATCAATTAAGGATGCATAAAAAGAGTTTTATGTATGAATAATTGTGAGATAGCACATAGTCAAACAAACACATAGGGTTGGACTTTTATATTACGGTCAATACTTGAACTATACCCTAAGTCCAATTTGAATTTCTAGAGATGAAGGGATTGAATTATATGCTAACATATTATTACAAAGGGTTTTGATTTTCACAAATCTACTCTTGTTATTTGGGTGGTCAAGATGCTTTGCTAGAAGCTAATCTTGACCAATGAATTTGTTTGTATGATTTAGGGAAATTTTGTTTGAATTAAAAGGATTTTGAATTCAATTAAACTTGTATAAGTTTGTAAACAAATTTATTGCCCAACATGCATGGAAACCTATTGGGTCAAACACAATAGAATCTCTTTGGTCCAAAGTCAAAGGAAAAGCTAGAATGCAAAATGTTGCGAATTCAAGAGTTGAATTAGTTGAACATCTTGGAAATTTGAAATGATTAATTAAGTCTTTTGATGTCATTAGAAGTGTTAATTAATCAATGATTTAATAATTTTAGTAGAGACTACAATTATTAAATAGTAGTAAATTTCCAAATTTGATATTTAAATATTGTAGAACATTTATAGTAACGTTGATAGAAATCATGAGTAAAGGAGTGATTCCTCACTTAGAAAGTTGTTTTAATTTATTAAAATAATTAGAGAATGATTACATCAAAGAGTTTATGAGTTTGGGCTTATAGAAAAGTGTTTGGGCACGTTGGATACAAAAGAAGGAGCATGAGGTTATAGAGTGTGGACTCCTTGGGCCAAAAGAGTTGCATGGCCCAGTAAATGAGTGGACGATACAAGCAAGGGGAAACCCTAGCTTCTACACCACTCTTGTATGCTCCCTACTCTTACTTGTGCTCTAACCTCTTCTATTTTAAAAGGAGAAAAGCCAACCTTTCATAGGATCAATTCAATCTTAGCAGATGTGTTATGCGCCTAAATCTCTCTATGTGATTTTACTTCTTAGGTTCTTTTTTGCATTCAAACACTAACCATGCCCTAGTGCTTTGTGATTCCTTGGAGGGCTAACACCTCTTAAGCTAAGTGGTTGAATTTCTAACTCTACCAGTTACATGAACTTGGTGGAGGCTTTAAATCAAATTGGTTTATGTGGATAACTATTGGTATTGGAGACCAAATCTGAAGGAGTTACTCGAAAACAATCTAAAAGAGTTTATCATACATCTTGTTTATTTGAATTATACCTTGCTTTATGAATTAATTTTAAACAACATGTCTTGTATTTGGGAAAGTTTTAAAAGTTCTATTGTGCATATTTAATGCTTTTGATCGACATACTTCATGCTTATATCCAATCGTATCAGAGCTCTTGATGTTTTAAATTAATTCATGGTTAAATATTTGATTATGATGATAATAGAGACAATGTCCATGTTGTAGTTTGGTTCCATATGATCAAATTTTTTTATTGAATGTGTAGAGTTTCTTTTAAGAAAATTTTTCATAATCCAATTGTCAATATAGACACCTTAGAGACAATCAGTTGTAACAACATGAATACTACATATCTTAGTATATTTAATAAAACATTATGTTTTAGCCTCTTTATCCATATAGTCTTAAATATATGTACATTTGATATATGTAGACTATCTTGGATAAATTCCTTCAAGTTGTAATTGTGTACAAGTAAATTACAATGGAGATTTTGATTATGAGATAATTTGTATATATAGTTATAAGTTCTTGTGGAATAACTAACAAAAATAGGATATTAGATATTTATGAGTAAATCAACATATGTTATATCACATTTTTTGGAAGAATATGGTGATCTCATACACTGTTTGATATGGAGATATCTAGCAAACATATTGGTATATGTTAGAGAACATAAGACTAAATTTATGAGTCATGAGAAACCATATGGAATATTACTATGTGTCAATAGACTTCTCATGTGAAAGGTGGTGTACGTGATCCTTAGATTTATGATCAATACAGTATCTTATGTATGGAGTCGTATACTTTGATTTTATTTCAGGCTTGCACTCTTAAAGAGTAGATATGCATAATTTTGAGTACACAATGAAGTACATGAAAGTAGTGATTAATCAAGCTAGAACTTATTCTCCTTGGTAATAATGAAAGATTTTTAAAATATGTTTTGACACTTGTGTTATGATCCAAATCATATGCCTATGTATTGATTGATAAATAGGAGAAAGTTTTAATGTATAATCGATTAATGATACATAAAAGGAGGTTTATGTATGAATAATCGTGAGGTAGCACATGGTTGAACATTCACCCTACATTGGACATTTATAGGATTGACACTTGAACCATACCTTAATGCACTGCACAAGCAAGGAGCAACCCAAGTTAGTGTGCCACTTATGAAGCTACCTTACTCTTTTATGCTCCAAACTCTCCTATTTAAGAAGGAGAGAAGCTAAATTGACTACAACAATTGTTTTAGCCCTCACACATGTGTTGTTGCCAACTCTCTCTCTATCATCTCATGCATGTTCTCTTTGCATTCAAACACTCAACCTAGCCCTGGTAAATTGTGATTCCTTGGAGAGCTAGCACCTCTTAAGCTAAGAGATTAACTTTTGTACTCTACTGGTCACCGAAACTTGGTTCAGGCTTTGAATCAACTTGGTTCATGTTGATCATCATTAGTGTTGGATATCAAGTCTAAATGAGTTGGTTGAACACAATCTGAAGGAGTTGATTGTGAGACTTGTCCGTGGAACCATTTAGGGATCAAACTTAGATTTGGAGACTGAGAATTCTAAAAACTACTCTTGAGAAGGTATAACTTAAACTAGTAGTTTATGATCTATATAAATTTTACCTTGTTTTATGAATTAATAAGCAAACAACATGATTTGGGTTTGGGAAAATTTTAAAATTTCTATTGCATAGACTTGATGCTAATGATCAGTATATTTGATATGCTGAGATCCAATTTTCCCAACAATGGTATAAAGCCCATGTTGTTTCTTATCAATCCTTGATTAAGGATTTCATTGTTATGGTAATAACGGGAATTATATGTATCTTGTAACTTAATTCCATATGATCAAAGTTTCAAAGTGCAGAATTTTTTTTGCCAAAAATTTTACACAATCCATTATGATTGGATCTACACTTTTGAATGAAATATACATCGAAAAGGAACCAACCAACTAGTTGGTCGAACAAGGAGTTAATTGACTAGCAAGTTGGTCGAGCCAACTAGCCATGGTTGGAAGTTGAACATGTTTTTAGCCACCATACAGAGTAGTTCTGACCATTATGATTGGTTGTGATAACAATCAATTAACCCTTTGATTGATTGCGATAACAATCAATTAGTTGCATGGTTTAATTTCCTATTTCTAATTAGTTATACTGTTTGCTTATGCTTATACTATTGTTTAATTTCCTATTTCTAATTAGTTAATATCCAATCCCCTCATTTTTTTTTTGCTATGAACACACTGAATTTAATCATTAGTCTCTGCAATTTGACTTGGGCTCACCCCCTGCTATAAGCAAGATAGTTCAATATTATCTTTGCCAGTTTTGACAACCGCCAAATTTTGACATGCTGCTAAAGATTGGCTGATTAATTTCTTTGTATTTTCAATTGTATATAGTATTAGGATATTAGTATTAGTAGTAGTAAGCTTTAATTTCAATATATTATCACTTGATCTCACCCTTGGTAGTGCATAATTTCCTAGTTTTTAGGTTTTCCAGCAGGGTTTGGCAACAAAATTTTCTACGGAATTTGAAGCTAAAATTTGACAAGCTGCTAGTCTTTGAATTCCTAATGAAAGTCTATGTTTTTCCAAATACCCTAGTCAAATTTTAGCCAAATTTCATCATTTAGTATGATTTTCTAATTTTTTTTTTGTATTTTCTGAATTATGTTGTTGTTTTTCTAAATTCTATTATTTTTATTTGTGTTTCCCTACTAAGTCCTTTGGTGCATGACTCGATCCTCTCATTATTCTAAGCTAATATATGATCCAAAAATTGAAGGAACCTTGTAGAATTTGAGAAAGAGAGTAGACACCAATCTGGACCATTTCAAGATTCTGCATCAGCTTCAACACCTTTCTTCCCTCATTTAAGCATTATAGTAGACCTAATCTTTAAAATTTTTTGACACAATGTTGAAAAAAATTGGACTAAAATTCAACATGGCTAATTGATTTAACTTCATTGAAGAGGAAAAGGTTGGCTTCAATAATTGAACAACTTCTCTTTGCTAACGAAAGTTACCGACTGAACAAGGGTAGGCTCGGCACTTCATAACACTAGACTAGGAGCTAGGTGACAAACAAGCTTGCGAGTGCATAGCTGGTGGCTAGATTGCAATCCTATGTCAGGCTAAACAATGGCTATGATGATCTGAAGCGATGCTTCGCTAGTCAGGCAACAAATTGCTCTTTTGCTTTAGGTTAAGGGAAAAGGCAATTTAGGAATGAGAAAGGGAATTTGATCTAATACATGGTTCAAATGAAGTAGGGGTTTAGTCACTTTAATTGTTCTATTCTTTCAAAGGAAAGACAAAGGGCAATTGAAATAAAAACAAGACTTTACTTAGAAGAAAACATTAGCTAATTTAAAAGAAAGCAAAATGCTAATTGATTGTTTCTTTTTAATTAAAAGATAAAACATAAAAGAAAGAATATAATTATGTAGAAAAAGTTTAATGCAATAATAATTATTTTCATCCACACAATACTAACTTAGTACACATTTAAATGAAATAAATAATTTACTACATTTAGATATAGGTTCAATAAGACAATCAATTAAAACTAAGGCATATTTAGTACACATTAAATAAGTATAATTGTTGACAGTGGATTTTGGTTCTACCAAAATCCAGCCAACTGAAGAGATTCCTCTGGGACTCAAACTGTAATCTGGTTACAAATATAGCTAATAAGAGGTAGAGAATAGGGAAAGGAAGAGATGCAATAGAAAATGCAGAGCTTTTAACGTGGTTCAGTCAAATGTGGACAGTATCGGACGTTACGTCTACAGTAATGTTATTACTTTTGGAGAGAATTTTACAAAGTTTCAGTATCTCTACTCAAAGTTATTTATAGTAGTCTCCTCCCTCCTATTTATAGGGGTGCGGAGGTTACAAGTGTAATTTTATATGCTGTAAATGAGTTACATCAAATATTAAATGTACAAGATAATGTAATCTTCTGCAGATCGGCTCTTGCAGATGGCTTTCTGCGGGTGGACCCCTCTTGTCTGCTAGATTTAAGTCATGATGTAAGTCTGTATAATACTCTATCTTGTTAAGTCTTTGGCTGGGCATTGTGTTTATCTCGTGAGCCGAAATACTTGACTCGGAGTTGCTATTGGCTTTCTTCCAGTGAGGCAAGCTTCACTCTTAGCGAGGTGAGCTCTAACAAGCTGTTTCTTTGGCTTTGTTCACATCCTGACCTTGCGGTTAGCAAGGTGGTGTAATCTTAGCGAGCTGAGTTGTCTTCAACTAGTTCTCAGTTTCCATTGTACTTTTTCTTCTCTATTATGTGAGACCGAATTTTGCCCATAACAATAGTGATTATAGTACAGTTTTAAATACATTGTCAAAAGTTTTATAATCTAATTAAATAAAGTTACAATATCATTCAATCGAACTCAAAACATAGATTTTGTCATAAAGTTTTCGAAGTAATTAAAATAGTATTTTAAGTACATTGTATTAAACTAGCACATCAATAATATACATTAAGTAACTAAAGAAATCAAATGAATACTTTAAATACATTGTCATTAATTTAAAATCAAATTAAATAAAATGGCAACACCATTTAGGAAACTTAATATATTATAATTTATTAGGCAGGCTCTCATAAATTGCAAAACGTACATAATTAAACTCCATCAGCTCTTAATAAAATTTCAATTGCAAAACTTGTTATAAAATAAAGCAAATGTTTATTTAATAACTAAAAGAAATTTTTTTTTTAACAGTATTTCAGTGAAAGTTTTGGGTATCACAAACTCTCTTCCTTTCAAAAGAATTTATCCTTGAATTCTGTAAGTATCTTGAGCAACGAGAATCCTAGCAATAGTTTGGTATGTAGGATATTCCGAGTCTTGGCAGCACATTGAATAGAGTTCAAAAGAAGGAATTTGAAAATAGGAAAAGAAAGAGAGTACAAACCTAAAAGATAGTGATATTTGATTTTCTCACTCAACTCAAGTCTAAAACACAATCAAGTTGTGCACCTTAAATTCCAGTACAATCTCTATTATAGTCCTTTTGGTCCTCTTTATTTCGATGCCTAACACCCAAAACTTATACCACTTACCAGCACTCCCACCTTTACCTTTTATTACATACTCTATAGAGAGTACATATCCCAAGCAAGCTTAACATATCATTTCTTATTTCTATGTTTTGAACTTTCCTCTATTCCTAAACTGTTAAAATCAAGAATTCATTCTTAACTATGATTCCATATCATTAACTAATTTCATATCTTAAGTAAGTTTACAATCCACTAGATTTTCAAGACTATAAATTATTCATTTTCATTATACAACACATACTCTTCAAACACAAGAATTTACATTCAAGTCACATGATCTTGAAAATAGTAAATCTAAGCATAATTCAAATCTAAAGTTGAGAACTACAGGGGTCCATTTGGCTGAAAATTTGCTTACCATTTAAAAAAAAATTCAATCCAAATCTTAAAATAAAACCATAGAAATGATAAAGAAAAGGAATAGGAGTGTGTTTGGTAAAACATTTAAGCTAGCTTATAGCTTATGGCTTTAGCTTATAAGCTTGTTTAACAAAATTAGACCTATTTGGTAAGCAAGCTTATTTGACTAGCTAAAAGCTTATTTTGAGATGCTAAAATGGGTAGCGTTTAGCTGATAGCTTAAAGCTTCTCCTGACCCAATTTCATTTTTGCCCTTCTTCTCAACGACTCCTTCTCCGATTCTACTTCTTCTTCTCCTCGCCACCAATGACTCCTTCTCTAATTCTACTTCTCCGATTCTACCCCACGAAACACCTCCACCAGCGGCTAATCAACGCACAGACGACCAAATCTTCGAGTTTGAGGAGGCCTTCAACCTATTCGACGGACGGTGATTCCTCATATCCTTTTCTATTTTCCCTTCGTTTTCTTTTTCTAATTACGTTTTGTGAAAACGTTGGCCCACGATTTTCTTAGATCTAATTCCTCATTTGTGGTTTGAGACTTTGCTATTTGTGTCATCTAAGGTTCGTTCATGTTTGACATTTTTGCCGTTGATTTGTGTATGTTTGGCTATGCTCTGTGAATTTTGTTTTTTGATTTGTTAGATTTTTTTTCTGCATGATATTATTTAAGATCTATGAGGACGATTTTGTACACCCTGATTTTGGTTTAGCTGTTTTTGATTTCTTGATTTCTTGGCTATTTTTCAATACAAGAGGGTTAGCTAGAACTAGAAGCACCTCTTTGCAGCAGATCCGAGCTCAGAACTTCTAGTTTTCTGATACAGACTTGAAATTCTGACTAGGATTAGTTTTTGCCTTTATGCTATGGATAGTCTGAATGAGAGGTCTATCAATGTTTTCACCTTAGGATCAACATTGAGACTGGAAATGAGTCAAATGCAGGAACATTAATCTAAATGCAAAATTGATCATCCTAAGATAAAAACACTTAACTTCTCAACCTTTTTGTTGAATCACCCTTATGGTATACCTGTTAGGTTCTGTTTGAATGGTTGATTCTTCTGTGGGAAGGCCATTTTTGTTTTTCATTTTTATTATCCTTTTGCTGCTTTTTTTTTTTGGGCATATTGGATTAAAATCATGGGACTTGGATTTTTATGTCTTGGGATTGAAATGTGGTTTCTAGGAATTTTTTGCACTTTTGGATTGCCCAATTCTCGTTGTAATTTCTTTCTGTCTTTTAAACATATATTCACCCAT
>JANHAO010018433.1:0-13631 GCA_026873985.1 Saraca asoca
TTACCGATTCGGATATTTGGTTTGTTGTGTCACACAAGGCCAAATAATTCGTCTACGGACTCCCGGCCCACCAGGGTTCAATTAACACTCCCGAATTGGTAGTGAGGGCTGTCAATTTGCCAAAAATGGTCAGAAACCGATTCAATAAAAACAACAAGATGCACTTGCATCATCCTGTTAAATTGGTTATATATCAAATTATACTGCTACTCTCTTTATTTTGTTGTGAATCATTTGCACCACATGCATTTTCACCATGAGTACGACTCACGTTTGCTTATGAAGCAAATTTGGACAACAAATGGCTTGTTGGTCCTATTTACACCGATTGGCTCAGGAACTTAAAATGGCTTTAAGGTCCGAAAGGATAGAATATGTCCTTGAGAAGGATTAACCTCTTCTTCCACAAGTCAATGTTTGGGAAGCTCAGCGAAATGCTTACAAGAAGCATCAGGCTGACATGATGCAAGATCAAGTGTTGATGCTGGTATCGATGTCAAAATGAGCTGCAAAAGTGGCATAAGACTATGAATCCCAGAGAGATGATTCTTTATCTGCTAAGTCTAGAGCTCATTGGCACAAACTCACAGTTATGATGAAATATTTTTAACGTTTCCGAGTATTTTTGCACATAATGAAAGGTTATAGTAGCAAATTATGTCTGAAGAGAAAAGATCTCATTCTAGCCCAAATGAAGGCTGGTTAGGTTGCCCATTTTCGAGATTGAGCGGCTCAGATTGATTCTCCTGTTATTGACTAGTCAAGATTTATTAAAATTATGATGCGCCAAATGACGAGAAGTACCCTAGAATTATCCTACACTAAAATATATTAATTTAGATAATAACAAATTTTTTTCCCATTTTCTAGCCGTCAATGAGTTCAAATTTAATAAAAGATTAAAAAAGTTCAAAATTCTTTAAAATTTTATTGGCTCAACTTAATTCTTAGTTAAAAACTCTTTACACTCTTTACTGTCCGATTAAAAAGGAATTGGCAAATACATATGATATTTAATAAAAATATTATACAAAAATAACAAAGATATTGCCATCAAAATCATTATTACATTTACTCACATGCACATTGTGAGTTAATTTAGCCTCATTTTTTTTTAAAAAAAAAAAATGGGTTACCCCGCTTTGACTCCTATTATTACATGCAATCCTAATGAGTGAAAGATAATAATTTTCATTCTATATAATTTGATTCAATTTTTTAATTAATTTATAATTTAAAAGTTTAAAATTAAATCATTATATTTATTTTTCACATTTAATTGGTTACTTTATCACTTTATCATTGTATTTTGTCACTTTACCACAATTATGTTCATTACACTAGAGAGGCACAGGGCATATTCTTGTATAGAATTCTAAATGTCTAAAAAGTCACCAAAAGTCGTCCATTTTTTTCACTAAAATAACATCAACATAATTACAATAAGAGAATAGAGATCCTTTGTTTAATTCAATTATTCAAAAGTTAGACAAAGAATAGGCGTTTGTCAGGGTATAAACTTGAGTGAAGTATAGAAAAAGTCCAAGATTTCGAGCAAATGTTTAGTTAATAATAACCTTCCAATCAAAACCAATCACAGGCTGCCAAAATTTCTATCAAAAAAATTGACATCACTTACATGATAATTAATAACTAATCCTACTCCCATCAGTCATGTTTTCGGGAACCACCTCTTATTATTTCCTCAATATCCATGCCGAACATAGTGCCATCAGTCTTGAGCTTCTATCTTGCCCCGTTTGCACTGTAAATTCAAATAAATACTACGCTCAAGACTCGTTATGTTCTGCCTGACCAAAGCTCCACCTTGGGAGAAGCATAAAAGCCAACCACAAGACAAAAGAATGCCCAAACAGTCTTTAAGAACCTGTATGAACCTGAGATGTCTCTCCTTCCATATTTATTTTACGTTTAGCTCTCTGGTAAAATAACACGTAGGCAGCTGAAGATTTAATTTCCGCTTCAGTAACCGAGGAGACATGACTGTCATCAAAATGGTACCATCTATTTTCATCAACCAACTGCAGAGTAAATACGGGATTTGAAACAAAAATAATTAGAAAAAGACTCGTAACATATCATAAATTCAAAACCAAGAGATGAGGCATGACAACCACTGCCGCTAGGAATTAGAAGACCATTCTACATTGTCCTGTGCATTACCTTGGCATATGCAGTGTAATGCCCGCCACCTAGACCACCATAATGGTTGCTGATTGCATAAAGATTATACACGTAAGACTGACCATCCTTGCTTTTCACGTATTTCGTCAAATCAAGTTTGTGAACAGGAAAATTCACAAAGGTGTCAAGCTTGTTTTTCAGGTATCTGCTGTACGAGAATCGTTTTAAGTGAAAAACAAGAATCTCTGGCAATTTCCACAAGTCTAACTTCTTGGTGGCTTGTCTATGTTCCTTGCATCTAGGGCAGTACCTAATTTTTTTTTTTTTTCCAAAAGCAGGATAAAGTGAAAATATCTCCAAATCAAAAAGCATAGTTAAAGGTGAGTCTATCAGGAAAACCATCAAAAGACACCAAATCACTCTTACCACATGTCATCGGGCCCAAGAGGTTCTTCAGTCAAGAATGCCTCCAAGCACGAAAACAACGAAATAGCTTCTTGCCGGGTTTTCTTCACAGTGAATCCAGTCTTGTGAACCTCAGGGAGATCCCTCAAATAGCTGGCATCATATAATCCATGTTCTTTGTCAGTCCAGTCAAGAAAGACTCTTATATGTTGACCAGGTTTTATAAGAGAATCCTTCTCAATGCGATTACAGCTCAAACCCCTTTCATTAGTAAGAAAAAGCTGGAAAGATGACTCGCCACCTTTTGTTTCCTCTAGTTCTCTGCTGTCAATTGCCTGGTTCTGTGATCCACATTGAGAACCGGAGATGTTTGATTGCTCATCACAGCCTCCACTGACAAAACCATTTTCCTTCCCACCGTGAGTCTTTGTTGAAGAACAAGTTCTTCTTAAAGGTAGCAGCATTTTATAAATAGCTGTCTCAATGCCAGCTCCATAAAGAGGGTCTTCAGCCAAATAAGTAACCATGGGAGTTCCGAAAAGCTTCCTCTCTCCAGGACCCTTCATATTGTCAGGTGAACATCTGGGCAATTAAAGTATTAGATCATCCATGAATATAGAAATGAAAGAGTTATGATACTACGTGTCAATGCACCAGGAATCAGTCATGTCTCTTCAGAATCAATAGTTCAAGTAAATGCCATGGCAAACATTTTTTTATATGATAAGCTGCTATGGTAGGTGTATTGTTCAGCAACCCTCTAAGGGGTTCATTAAAAAGGATATAGGTGTAATTCAATTCCCGTAATTACTTTCTTTGTGAATCACTTTCCTTTTTTTCGGTTCAGTTACCAGGAATAATTTATCCTAGTGTTATTAACACAGGTAATAAATAATTGAGTAACGATTCTGCTCACACAAAGAGACAAGAGGCATTGATTGGTTTATTATTATCCCATCCTAGATAACCATTCTTGCTGAGATGATAACATGAAAGCATGCATCAAAAGATGTAAGCTTACTTATCCAGCGATCGATGAATTATTTCTAGTTTAGTTTTCTGTGCTCCTTTTTTCAGTCGATAGGCCACAATATGTTCATCATCCTTTACTGAAGCCAGTGATTCCAAAGGATTCTCCAGATATCGATAAATCCGATGCTCATAAACCTGAGTGAAGTAATCTACTAATTCAACCACTGACTTCAAGGTCAAGTAGAAAACCCAAAGTAAACAATTTTTGACAATGCACTTACCTCAGCAAGCAAAAGCATCTCATCACTCTTCAGGCAACATGCAGTGCCCAATGCAATGCTAAGATCTCTACAGCAACCATGCTTTAAGACTGTCACAGTGTATGGCATGGGAAGACCACTTCCATCTCCATAAAATACAGTCACTGTCATTGTCCGAGTCATAGTGGAAGGTAGTGGCAGTGATAAATACATGAAGGGATCAAAAGTGATTGAAAGTTTGCCACATACTGGACAAACCAGAGTTGATTTGTATTGACCCTGGACATTAAATTGCTAAAATCAGGACCCTTACCCTCAGTCAAGGTATTTTATAAGCACTTACAATCTAGTTAAGCTTGGCATACCGGTGATAGATCATATGAGAAGATGTATGAATACTATATTAAACAACAAGCACAGGTAATACTCACCTGGCACACATCAACAATCAATGAGTCATTCCGAGCCATATGATTTTTCCAACACTCATATGCAACTTCTTCATCGGGCCGACCATCTGAGTCCTTCATTTCAATGTAAGGCTTTTGTTTCACACGGTTCAAATCCTCATGCAGCCCATCCAACAAAAAGGCAAGCAATTCCTAAATGAAGTAATTCACCACTCAGAGTAAACATAAAAATTGCTGAGAAAAATAATTAGGGTTTAGGAAAAGTGAAAAGATGAAGAGTTAGAGAGAAAATATTATTGAATGAAGTAAGATAGCTAAATTACATAAAGATTTAACCTTACTCCTTTATTTATATAGAGGCTATATAAGAGGTAGAGTTCTAATAAAACTCTAACTTATTGACTTATCTAAATTTATGACTTATCTTTAGTATTATAGTCTATCTAAATAACCTAATGACTTATTAGTCATATACTCTATCTCTATCTTCTAACAAAAATCATAAGAAATTCAACGGATTCTAATATCTGGTCCAAAGCTGTATTATTATAATAACAATAAAAAATTATTAAATAAACAAATTACAAGTCAGTTCTAAAAAATCATTAGTCTGTAATTATCAAGAAATTCTTCTAAAATGCATTTCGAATCAAACATAATTGAGGTTTAAACCAAAAGAAGAAAAAGCTGAGATTTTAAAAAGTGAACATAGGCAACTAGGTCCTTCAAGGGAGGAATTTGTTGCATAATCGAACAGCGAAAGCCTTAGATTAATGCATGCAGGAAGAATAATTTTCTCTAAACTACTCTAGAATCTCCAATCACTTGGCAATCTAGCAAACATAAAATTTCAGTATACAAAATCTACCCACCCAACAATATCCAATGGTATTCTCTCAGATAGCACCTGCAATGTTGGTATGTGAACTGCATAATCTCAGACCACTAAGGCCTTACAAATCCAAGAACATCCATTCCCACAGTGCCCCAGGAAAATGCAGTGGCTGAACCCTTTACACCAGTGGCAAACAATTCATGAAACTTTTAATGTTTTGATTCATGTATAGATAAATTAAGGTAAAATTTATGAATATAGACAATTATAAATGAAAAATAACACTAAATGTTGGTATTTTTATTCATAAAATATTCAGATTTTTTCAAAACATACATAATCATCCTGTTCAGCAGTAATCCAATGTGTGTAAAAAATAAATATAGCTATAAATAATTTAGAGAGCACTTTTAATTAAGATAAGAATATGAAGAACTTTTGGAGGGGTAGACTTTTGAGTGGAGGAATGATAAGATAAGAGAAAGGGTAGAGGGGCACTGGGTGCTTGGTCTGTAAGGTATAAAGAGGGTCAAGAGGTGGTGGGACTCTGCCAAAATGAGCAAGCTACCCTGGTAACTTACATAGCAAATTATCCATCCACTCCTAGGTACTTGAGAAACAAAAGGACAGAAGAACCAAACTTGAATTCACATTTATGCAGCAATGTGGATTCATCAACTTCCTAGCATATAAGAACACTGATCAAAACGCACCGAAATTTAGAGGAGTACATAGCAAGGTTCAAAACTTGCTAAGAGGAGACATGTAGCTATTGTTTCTCCTAGTCATAATATATGGCCAAAAGCCAACTTCAATGAGTTTTAAAAATGAAGTTGATGAAGGCATAAACCCAAATAAATTTGGCCTTAGAGAACAGCACATATCAAGGCAAATACCTAAATAAATTTGGTCCTTCCAAATTCTAAAAGAAATATCAATTAGCACAGAACAGCATCTTTTTATAATGGAAATTCCAATCCCCATAATCATGGGCAGAGGAAATGTTGTGAAAGAAAACCTATGCTTCATCAAGAGTCTACACTGAAAATAAAGACTTAAATAAAATGTAACAGCCACTAGATCTTTTTCGTCATTCATAACATTAAAAATTTTCAGTCATCAAATGTTTGAACCAGATGACCAGCGGCGGTGCCCACCGTGGCACTGCCTAGTAACCTACAGAGGCAGGATTACTCTACAGATGGCATTTAATATCAAGGGATTGTCAGTAAGAATGCATGAAGTATTCTAATTCATAGTCAGCATGCTGACACAAAGTTCTCATTTCTCATAGTAACACCACTTAGATGCATTTAGTTGAAAGCAATCCCAAAACGAGAACTCTGACAATAAGCAGAAACTAACTTGAGAATCATGCTGGTTATATCCACTGAATTGTGGGGCAAATCGAGCCAACTTCCCCTTGAATGCACGGGGTGCAATAGTAGTTTGCCCTGAAGACCACAGTTTCCTCAACAAGTCTCCAAAAGCTACTGCTAGCTCACCCTGATATCAGACACACATTAGAACTTCATGTGAACTGCCAACATCTCATGCGCCCAGATAATACAGGCAGAAACAAAGGCCAATTAAAACAATCACCTACATGCATTCCTAAAGGATTATCCATGTTGATGTCCTTATTATAATCTTGTAAAAAATATTCGACAAGAGGTGGTGTGTGGACTAGACACTGAATTGCACTATTCATGAAGCAAGTATTCCCCAGGTTCTGCAACCCTGCCAAACCACCCCTTTCTCCTCTATGAACATCATATCTGTCATCCATGTCCATCAATACTGAATTCAAAGAACTTCCCTGATAAAAATTAGAACTAGGTCCAGTTGAATGACCATTTGACATGGTAGGTCCCCCTGCAATTGACATAGATGACCTTGAAGGTTCCAATGGTACCAAAGCTAACTCATTTCCCATTAAGTCCATGCCAGATTGAGAAGAACATGGGCCATCAAGTAATACTTCCAGAAGAATCTGTGACCAAAGAAAATGAATCAGGAGCATCAGGACCCATAGAAGAACCAATACCTAACATAAAATTTGGAGATACTGGTATGTGTTTTTCTTACATTTTATTTGATAAAAGGAAATCATCTTGTATAAAAATTTACATCCACGGGAATGCTGAAAAAGAAACAACTCATCTCCATACAACATCCAAACTACCCAGTGAAGCCCAGTATCCACAATGTAGGCAAATGATATGACAAGCAGACTAATGCATAACTAGAAATTCAACAAAATAATAATTATTTTTACTTGATGAAAAATCAATCATAGCTTACACAGAATACAATACATCAATTGTAATTCAATATCCCATTAGAATCAATTATTCAGAAGAAATTTACATCTCTTGATTACTCACATCTTGGTCCATCATCAAGGTTGCATCCTCCAATGTCTGGTCTGAGACAATCAGCAACGAATTTTTGTTCTTATTGAAATAGTCCCAAATACAGGCCTGTTGATATAATTTACAACCAAAAAAACAAAAAAATGAACAAGAAAAAATGGGAAGCAGAAATTTCTTGAACTAAAGGAACAAAAATGATCAAAGATATAGCAAGTACCTTTTCTTGTTCAACTCCTCTAAGTTTGCTCACCATCTCATAAAGCTCACGTATGGTAGCCTGAAATATACGATAGGAATAGAATGCAAATGTTAAAATGCTGGCCATTCTTACAATATGAAGTATTAGATTCTATCATCTCACAACCAATGCTGATGCTAATACCAGATTAGATTGGTAAAATTGTTGAAAAATGATCTTGTAAGAAAATGTCAGGATTCAACAACAGGTCAATGACTTGAAACAGGTTAAAGCAATGAAAAAATGAGTTTATTTATACATAAAAATATGTTGCCATAAATTATAAACAGTTAATCACTTAATTTTATTGCAGGTATTACACTTCAGACAATTTTTTTTTTTTTTTAAGGTTTTGCCTATGTGACCAAGAACAATGAAATAGCAATCAGTATATGATGAGTTGCAAAGTGAATGATGACTCCAAAATTCCCTTTTTTTTTTCTTTTTGAATTCCTAAGAATGTTTCAACTATTCAAAAATCCCAAGTGAAATCTTGATTTTCATAACCTTATTTAAAAAAAATTAAAATTATGGACAAAGAAACCTCTTCATTCCTGGTACAGTGCAGAAAATTATTTGTACAAGCTGCGTAATAAATAATATAAATCACATCACAGGGTGAGAATCAGAGGCCAGCTATAGAGTCCACACATTGATAAACTTTCGGACAATAAATCCTATTTCTGAACATGAGCGTTAATGTGAAACTACAAAATCACACTAACCTTTTTGCTTAACTTTACAATTGACTCGCTATTATCTCTGGAATCAATCACCTTTAAACAAAGAAGGTAAACCTCAACATTGTATTTCTTGTGTTCAACACCTTGTGAAACCAACTTCCTTGGTAAAGCTGGTCCTCCTTGGTACCTAAATATTTGCAACAACGAATATAGCCACCGAAAGAGAAATTGAATAAGTGCCCAAGCAATTTGAAAAGAAAAAAAAAAAGGGGTCAGCATCTACATGACAATAAATCTTCCCAGCTATAAACCACAATAATCTGAAAGCAGTTGCCACCATATAAGATGCAAAGTTACCACAAAACATTTCATACAAGTAATTATGTCACCCACAAGAAGAAGCAGAAAATAAGCAATTGCAGACCAGCTTAGACAACCCATCAGCATGTTGCTACCTTGAGCACAACTGCTGGTATTCAGGTTGTCCCTAAACAAATGTCCCTCTGCATGATTGATAAAAAGTTTGAAAGATATGGTTGCATGGTTCTTTCTTCTAACCAAAATCAGGATTAAAGACATGGTAATCTGGATCTTTCTTCGAGTTACAGAAAGTTAGGTCATTCTTTCATCTAGATATTTTACAACAAACAAAAAAATAACAATCATGATGACAGCCTGATAGTAATAAAATTACCATTCAAACAGTTTTTCCCAAACTTGTTGGGGAACTAAAACATAGTCCAATCCTTCCCGAAACGTTCTATGAATCTCTAAATTATTGCCCTCCGTATTATTGCCATTTGATATGATATCAGAATTATCAATTGGCCCGGGTCTATCTGGAATCGCCGAGCAATCCAAGTTGGTATGCTGACCATTTAAAGATTGCTCATCAGTCGAAAATATACCAATACAAGGCCCAGCATACCTCTGCCACCTCGAAAACCATCTGCAAGTGGCACAGAAAAACTCAGTAAATTTTTATATAGGAAGAAAACTCAGTAAATAACTTGATGATAAATAACTCATTACAAGATGTGATAATCAAATGCACAGATAAGCATTTCAAAATAAAAAATCATGCATGGGATGTAAGGATACATAAGTTTAATGCAGCTGGCCACGAATTGCCAGAAGTGAAGGCCCTCTAGGTGCAAATGTGAATCTACTCACAAAATCTATTTAATCAATAAAGATCAAATTCAACACAATCAAAAGTGAATAAACCTAGTGGCTTATTAGGCCATATAAGACCTTAGATACTTTTCACTTAATATACATGTAAACAAATTCATGTTGAATGAGTTGGACAGACAAATACGAAACCTCGTTAGAACAACATCTCACCGGTTCAAAAGCATTCCATGCTATATTAATTTTTATTCCCAGTAAACATATAAATCATTTCAGAGCAAGAAATTTTGGAAACCTATTTAAAATGATACATAGCTTGATAAGAAAGAGGGCAAAGGAAAAACCTATTGGAAATAACGTAGTATAAGTTGCCGTCTTGCAAATTACGTTCCGATTCTTTGATCAACTCCCCTATGATCCGATTTTCATCCTTCGGAAGATGTGGTAAGCAACTTGCCCCATTTTCCATCAGAAAACCTGAATCAGCGACTGTCATCGTGGATATTATCGATCCTGAACAATTAAGAAAGACAATGAAGATCTCAAATTCAAAATCCGCACTAGCTCAGAGGTCAAATCAACTGTGAATGAAAATTCAATTGAAATAAGTTTGAATTGAAATTCATACCAAGAGCAATTAAGGATTGCAGGACACGACGTGCTCGGCAGGTGAATTGAACGGATCCGGAGAGCAGGGACCACAGTGCTGAAGACGAACAATTTTAGAGAATAAGAAATGTAAAGTTCTAAGACTACAATGGATATTTGATGAGTCCTAGGCCTCGATTGCGGGGTGGGACTGGAGGTAATGCTCCAAGAGAAACCAACTGCAGAAATCTTAACCTCCTTTTATTTCTTCCCGGTAAGGCAATGTTTCTCTTTCCTTTTTCACCTTTTCCGTTGGGAACACCTGTGCTGTAGGAAAATAAAAACCAGGACTGTTGGAAATGATCACAAAATTTCACATTTTAAGTTCCCATGTGTGATTCAATGGCTATGGTTTGAGTGGGAGGTCTTAGATTTGGAATCTAATCACCAGTTGCTGCAGAATCAAGACAAGTCAAGTCGGATTTTAACAAAACTAAGTTAATAGGTCAGGCCCATTTCAAAATTTTGTTAGCATGTAGTTGACTTATGATTTATTATAGACCAAAATTTTTATCTAGTTTGACTTATTTATAAAATTTAAGATGATTTATTTAAATTTAACTATTAAAATTTAAAATAGGCCATATACCCGACCTCTTAATAAAAAAAATATAATAATAAATTTATTGAATAAATTGTATGTTTTAAATAAAATTTTGTCTTTAATTTCATCAAATAAAATTAAGGACTTGTTTGGTGCACTATATAGGATTGATAGTATAAAATTAATTATACAATCAAATATTATCATATGTTTTGCATGTAAACTATATAGTATATATTTATATGATTTCTCTTTTATATATAAAATGGTTTATAATATTATATATCCATTGGGCGTGAAGGATCATATTCGATAAAAAAATTATATAAATATAATAAAAAATGAAAAAAATATTTGTATTTCACAAATTTCTTTCCTACTTATTACTATTCATCAATACAACTATTGCCAATAAGATCACCACTATCACCAACGTGGTTGTCGTTGCTGTTGACTGTCACTAATCTGTCAAATTTCATTATGTCACTGTTAGCAATTATTCTTATCATCATAATTACCAATCATTGCTTTATCACACTACCACCACCCCTCCATAAAAAATACTACTATCACCATTATGCACTATCATCAGCTCCCTTCCACCAATATTATCTTATTCATCCCCATTTACTCTTCATCACGATCACCCCCTATTGTTTTGTGAAATTGGTAAAAGAATTTCATATACAGATACATATCACTAGGCTATTGTACATTGTGTTAATATACATGAAGAAAAACTAGACTCTTACCATAAAATAAGACAAAAAATGAAGAAAAAAAAAGTAGAGAATGATTCTACTTGGTTTTGTTTACTTACATAATGTTCATATTTGATTATAAGAGATCAATCAAAGATTCCAAGAATAATCAAAGCAAAAAAATTAAAGATCCTAAGAGTAATCATATATTCATAATATTACCCCTCAAGTTGGTGTGTGGATATTAATCACACTCACAAATTAAATGTGAAAATTGTTCATGACAAGTGATTTGATGAAGATATCAACAATTTGATTTATCTAAGAAACACGAGAAATATGAATCAATCCTCACTGAATCTCTTTACAAACAAAATGAGAGTTGAGTTCAATGTGCTTAGTATGTTCATAAATAACGGGATTGGAAGCCATATGAAGTGTAGCTTGATTGTCAAAGCCTAAGTCACGAAGAAGGTATTGTAACAATTGAATCTCATTAGAAGTTTGAGCCATGGAATGGTATTTAGCTTCAATAGATGATTGGGAAATTGTTGCTTATTTCTTAGTCTTCCATGATATTGGACTATGACATAAGAGTATGCAATAATCATTGGTGGATCGGCAACTATCCCAATTACAATCATAGTATTCATAAAGTTGAAGAGGGTTTTGAGAAGATAACAAAATGCTTGTAGGAGCTTTTAAGATATTGAAGGACTCTAATTGCAACACCCAAATGTGGAGTGCAGGGGTTCTGCATAATTGGCTTAGGATATTGACAAAGAAAACAATGTCTAGCCTAGTGTTTGTGAGATAGATCAACCTCCCAACTAGACGGCGATACTGAGATTTCAGTTAAAAGATCTCTATTAGTATCATTGAGTTTCAATTCCATAGGAGTAGAGGTCAGCTTGCATGCAGTCATGCCTGCTTCATGAAGTAAATCAGGAGTATATTTTCATTGACAAACGACCAAGAGAACTTCTCACCCCAAAATGATAACATAAATTTGAAGCAGATTCCACTTAAGCATTTGTATGCATTCTGGGATTTCAAGTCAAAAGGTAGAGCCTAAAAAATATTAAATCAACTAATAATATTACATCCATTACATTACAGAGACAGAACCAAAAATATTGTGCAGAATATCTATTCAAACATTAAGATTACTATCTAAATTATAAATTCCAATTGAAGTCTCCTAAATCTTTAGTTCGCAATCTTCATTAATGATTTCATCAATTGATCCTAATAGTAAAAAATAAACAAACTGGCAATAATAGATTATGCTACCAATGAGTTAAAGAACTTACACATAATCTAAACAACGACAGATTCAATTCCAATTTCCTAATTCATTTTTTGGTGCATTTACAAATATGATTATTTACAATTGTTGAATTTGCTTGACATCCTTGTAATTAAGTGTAAGCATTTTGATAGACCTTTAGAAAGCCATAACCATTGGCTTTTCCCATTAAGTTAGTAGGAAGTATGAAGAACTTATTAAAAGTTTAAAATAACAATATAAATGAATAAAGATTTTAAGAAATGAAATAGAAGAGACAATAACTATATCCAATATATTACCTATAGATTGTGTAAGTACCAATGCCACTTGAGCTTTCTTGATAAAGAAAACATACAAAATAGTCAAATGAATGACAAACTTAATCATGTTAGAGAAATCTACAAAACCGTCGAAACATCTTCAAGGACCACAATCTTCAAAAAAAATGAAGCTTAGTTATAAAAGTACAAGCGATTACGAATTTTTCACAACTTCTCTAATATGCACAAAAATGATTTATCTTTCTTCCATGGAGGCAATCTAAATGAAGCAACCTAACCTACAATGGAATACTCTTTCAAGTGCAAATCAGAGCTAAACAAAGAGATAGTCACTTGTTTAACCATTCTAGAAGTCATGAGCAAAGGAGCCTACTAATAAATTTTGGATTAAAGTTTTGGTTTTTCACAAAGAAATACATAGAGAACTTCAATAGTTAAAAAAATTGAAAAATCAAAGCTGTATAGAACTTTAAAATTAAAGACAAAGCATAAAAAAATATTCGCCAAAATCAACAAACAACAAACAAAAGGGGTGAGAATAGTTCACCAATTTCCCAAAGAGAGAGGCAGTGTTAGTCTGGATGCATGCCCTAGACCAATTTGATTGAGTTCTAGCGCATCTTGGACTATACATTCTATGCATTTAGATATAAAGGTTGTATATTCATCTTATATTGCATTCATCGTGTATTGCATACGTAAGATGAAG
>JANHAO010018434.1:0-13594 GCA_026873985.1 Saraca asoca
GAACATTTCCCCAATTGAACAATGCTAGAGCTGCCATCTCTTGGAACTTATCTCCTGCCATGTCAAATAGGCCTTGTGCTTCTTCAATTGTAACTGTCTCCTCCATAGCCTCAGAATAGAGCTTCATCCCGAGTTCATGAAAATCCAAATATCTATCAGATTCAAATCCAACATGGTTCTTAAAAAGCTGGGCAAATTGGATTATCCAATCCTCAATGCAAGATGCACTAATAATTTGTTTTTCTGTTTCCAAGGAACCATTCTCATGTATATGATTAACAGCAAGCTTTTGCACCTCCTTTCTATTAAGTTTCTCAAAAAATGGATACTGATCAGAATTAGCTTCTACAATGTACAACCGGATAGAACCCTGTGGTCCAGCTGATGTTTCAGCCCAATTCAGTTCTTCATTAGAAGTGATTGTGACCAAATCACCTTCTTGGTCCCTGTACTTCACAAGAACTGGCCCTAAGCTTGGGAATCGGTTACGGATAACTTCTCTTAGCTGCAGGAGGCTGCAATTAGCTGGTAATTCAGCACATCTTATATCATCGCCAAACACTAGTTTTGCTGCTTTCTTTGGTATATCCTCCCTTCTACCATTAACTTTTTCCTCCACAACCTCCTTAACAACAACCTTCTTCTCGTCATTTATTTCCTTTCCCTTCTTTTTCTTAGACTTGTTCCCAGCCTTCTTCTTATCAATACTGTCCTCAGCTTTCTCCTCTTCAGGTTTCTCCTCAGCTTGCATTTCTACAGTTTTGTTATCAGCTGCCTTCATTTCCACTTTGCTGCTCTTCTTCTTGCGTGGTTTCTCTTTTACTACCTTTTCTGGAGGCAAAGCATAGGAAGGTTCAACATAATCTGGGGGCAACTCAATTACTGTATCATTTACTCTTAATCCTTTCTCCTCAAGTGAATTTTTTACTCTTTCTGAAACCTCCAACGCCATGACATTATTTGGCTCCATCTTCAGAACAATACTAACATCCCTCAGAGCAAAATCCAACCTATTTAAAGCCTCATAGCACCTTGCCCTCTTCATCAGTGCTTTACTGTATTTCGGTGTAACTTCAAGAGCCAGATCACATTCACGGATTGCCCTCGGGTACTCATCGATTCCCATCTGCATGTAGCATGCAGCCATGTTACTATGCAGATAAGAAACATCTATGTGATTTTTAGGAAGCAATATGAGGGCTTTCTCGTATTTTAACATGGCTCCTTCAAGGTCCCTCTTTTGGAACAGCTTGTTTCCCTCATCCTTCAACTCTTGAGCCATGGATATAAATACCATAGTATCATTATCATATGATTTGGGGCTATTCTCTCCAATTTTGCTTTGATTTCCACTATCATCACTTGATTTTTCTCCAACTTCTTTCTTTTTCTTCCCCATGTTGAAACCCAACAATCCAACAGTACAGAAACTAACCTATGAAATCTCACTCTATATATACTTCAACAAAGCTTGTCAACTTAATAAAAGATACAAACAATCAAAATGATGCAATTAAGCTGACCAGCTCTACGAAACAGAACAAATATAGAACAAGAGAAAAGTTCAATAAACAAAAGTACGAAATCTTCAATTGCTAGTAGCAGCAATGAGAAAATAACTTCAAAATCTTAAATTTTTCACAGAAGATCTACTGGGCTGTTGTCTTATCATAAGGACTGGGATTTAAATATATGGACACATCCAATACACGCGGAGCCTTCTCTCCAAATTAAGATTTGTTCATCTTATATAAGAATAAACAAATCTCAGCTCAGAGAGAAAAAACCCAACTCGGATTCGAAGGTGTCAAGATATATTTCCACACAAAACCAGATTTTTCGCTATTTTTTTTTTATGAACAAAAACACAGAAATTGGTAGGAGAGACAAACTTATCTGGGTGATGACTGATGAGTTCAGGGAAGAAAGCTACGAACTGTACCAGGAAAACACAGACGAGAGAGAAAGGAAGTGTACGGAAAAACGAGATGTGAGAAATGGACGATGGAAAACCAAAGGTGATGTTATGCAAAACTGGTGCTTTTGTAATGTGTAAGATTTTCACATCCTTGACGTAAACGCCACAAAAGAGAAAATCCAGAATTACAGATGACGTGAGTTTTTGGAATCTGATATGGTTTTAATATATTCTCCATATACACGAAAAGAACAAAATGAAACAAAAATAGTGGGTCCCATGTATTTGGTAATTCCAATTTCCTTGGTGATCTTAGTGGCAAACGCAATGTTGACCTTGATCTTGATGCCAAAAGGAAAAAAAACAAAGCGCATCTATTTGTAAGTTTATTAATATGTGTTTGTCTATAAAAACAAACTCCTTTTGTTCATTTGTTGTTTAGCCGCTGAAAGAGGTCATTCTTGGCCGTTACTGTCTCATAAAGCGTACCATCGTTTGAATTTTTAGTTTAGTGTCCATTATTCCCTCATTTTGTTTTTGCTAGGCATCTTATAATTGGCATACCAAAAAATATATAAATACATCATCAAGTGAGATTCTCTATTTGTCACGTATGTGGCGAATTGGAATGAACATTAGATATTAAATCATTAAAGCATCAATGATCATTTCATTGACAAGATGAACACACTAAACTCCATGTAATTAAGCCTTTGTTTGCCATAATTAATCCTTCAAAAGCACAAAATTATAAGCTCTTTTCACACTTATTATGAAGAATACCATATCACCTAAGATTTTATAAATTTTTTAGCAATCAACCCTTCTTTTGATCTTTTGGCCAAATCAAATAAACCCTTCTTTTGATCTTTTGGCCAAATCAAATAATGGATGAATGGAAAACAACTTGAATTATTATAAATTCATTAAATTTAAAGAATAATATTTTTACCTCCCCTTAGTTTTAATAAAATTATATAAGTTTCTCATTTAATTTTAAAGTATATTTAGACCTTCCTTAAAACATAAAAAAAATGTTACAATTAAATCTAAATTTAAAATTTTTATTAAAAATAGTGAAGAAATATAATTGTATAATTCAAATTTAATGATATAAGATATTCTAAATATTGTATAATAAAAAAATATATTTTAATTAAATTCAAATAACTAAAAAAAAAATATTACACTTATATCAAAATTTGATTTTTTCATCAATTATATTTTAATCATTTAAATTTAATCAAAACATATATTTGATTATAAAATTTTTAAAATATCTCATATTTTAAATTTGAATCGCATAATCATTTTTATCACTTTTTGATAAAAATTTAAATTTAAATTTAATTATAATATTTTTATGTTTTAAAAAAGATTTAAATGAATTTTAAAACTAAAAATTTAACAAAATTTCTTTAAAATTCAAAGAGATCAAAATATTCTACTTTTCAATTTAACCTAAATAAACTTATTTAGATCACTTTGTGATAATAACAGACAACTAGCACAATACATTTAAACTTTTAACACAATTAAAAATGATTAGCTTTTGATAATAACCTAATTGGATTTGAGTCAACCGTGATATATTGATTATTATCTAATAGTGATGTAGTGGGATTAGTACTTAAGCAAAAACATGTCACGATGTGAATAGCAATTTAATCATGTTCTCTATTTTTCTCCTTTACTTCCAAAAAAGTGACAGAACAAGGTGGAAGGACAATTGGGGGGCACACACGCACCAAAAGGAAGATCCTTCTGGGAGGACACTCACTCCAACTCTAATTTATTTAAAATCATTTATTTAATTTGAATTGAAATTTTTATACAAATTTTTATAATTTTATAGTGAGTTAAATCTCTTAAAAATTTAAATATTTTTTTTATTGAAATATTTTTTAATTTTTTAAAATAAATAAATAAAATAAAAAATAAGTTTCACTATAAAAAATAATCTAATAATAAAATCAATAGATCAGGCTCTGCTGTAATTATGAAAAAAAAAATGAAAAAGAGCATTGGGTAAGTGGGACCCGGCGTTCATTTGCGCGGTACCGGCCGCGGTGCCAGCTGGACATTTTGCGAGAAGCACGTGAGGGAAGCAAAGGTAACGAACTTAGTTGGGATCCACTCAACTGCCATTGCCAATCAGAAAGCTCAAACTGACGAAACACAAGTGCACGCTCCAGACGGCAACCTTACACCTATTTGTGGGACTGACTGCAGCCTTTTCGAAAAGCTCAAAAGGAGGCACCGTGTTTCACGATCACAACTCCACCACCGCCTACGACTTTGGACCACCTCATTCAATTCTAAATTTCAACAAAATAATTAATAAAAATACCTCTTTCTAACCATTTATTAATAATTTAATATTAATTTAATCAACATTTCGAATCCATCCTTTTTAATCATCGTTTTTAATATTGAAATCGCCATATATCTATTTCATTTTATTTGTGTTTTTTATCGACCATTTTTAATAATAGAAATGACTACAATTCATCTTTTTAAAACTTTAAAAATATCAACAAAAATAAAGATAAATAAGAACACTAGGTATTTATAGAAACAATTTTATAGTTGAAATAATTTTTTATGATGATGAAATGAATATTAAAGATTCCATAATTAATATTTAAAAATACATAATATAAGTTTCCCATATGAGAACTATTTTCTTTCCAAAAGAAACCACCTTAGAAATTTTCTTTCGCCGAAAGTCATGAGTTGGGAAATCTTGCATATGAAGAAAGGAGTTGAATTCACCCATCACTAATGTTTTGTATTTTAGGCTCGTGAGTGAACTAAACATGGGCTTTCATTGTTTATCCAACAAGTCATAAAATAGGCTTTCAAATTTTAAAGCCCTTTTATATCTAAAAACATTTTAAAGCCCAATAACTCCAATTTTCTAGCCCGCCAAGTCAGAAGATGGGCTTCCTACTTCACAGCTTATCTGGATACGTTTAGATCTTTTAGCAAATAAATAGATCAGGACGTGGAGATCTTTTATGATGTGGCAAGTGTTGATTGGTCTCATAAAGTTCCTCGAGGCGGAGGCTTCCTCAGACTGCAGAGTCATAGTCGAGGTGGTCTTCTTCTTCACTATATACTATGCAGAAAAAGCCCTAGCTAGGTACCTTCCACACTGAAATTTGTTGCTGTTGTTTTCGATTGCAGAAAGTCGAAGATGAGGATTTTGTTTATGATCCTCATACTGCATTCTGCATTGAGCCATGCCTTAGCTGCCAGTATTAATCGTGGTAATTGAACGTGCAGTACACTTCTGCCACAAGTTTTCTTCAATTCCTAGTTTTTAATACTCAATAATTAGATGGATTATATAAGCTTCTCAGCACAAAGTCTTAATTTTTTACACTGCTCTTTATGTCTTTTTGCTTCATCAGCTCGTTGGTTTTGTTTTTCATTATGGCTCGTTGATTTGTTTATATTTTCTGTAACTTGCCTAACTTGAAGTTATAGAGTTATTGGTTGGGTAGCATGCTGTTAAGCTAAAAGAACAAATATGATGGTTCAGAGAGGCTTTTAGCTACTACTAATGAAAAAAATAACGTCGGCTTTAGAATGTGGATTAATTAATTAATTATCGTTTTCATAAAGTGTCCAGTTCCTAGTTTGTCTTCTTCTTTAACTCTTAAATTCTCTTCAACTGTTTTAGAATGTTCCTGTTGTATTTCTATGAAGTCATAATAGTAAAACTCAATCCTTGTCTTTTTCTGTCATATTATAAGCAGCTAAGTGATTTACAAAGGCATGTTGTTTGATTAAAACTATGGCTATGGACTACAAGGCTCCATGGTTTACAGGTTGCAAGAAGAAATTCAAGTCGTAGCTCTTGTGCAACTAATACATAATTAAAGAAGATTTTCCTTTGTATTATTTAATCTTAATCTTTTACTATTCTGATTTCATTCGAAAAAAAAGAAAAAAACTCTAAGAAATCTTACTATTCTATAAACAGTTGGCATGTTTAATCGCAATTCTCGTGAACCAAAATACAGGATTGAGTTCCATCCAGAAGATTCTCCTTTCCATCCTGTAAGCTACGACATCGTACATTTGTTCCCCTTTTTCCCTTTTATGATTTGCTAATCTACTGTTCATTTTATAAAGTTATAAAAACCATTGAGACCACCCTATTGACAGGATGAGGACCAGGAATCCATGCTTATGCCGGACAAAAATGGACAGAAATATATATGTTTCTTGCCAAAGGTGGAAAGTGAAAAGCCTGTCTTCCAGCGCAACATAAGCAGCATGATTGTAGAAAATAATAGAAGGCTCAAGACACCGGATGAATTGCTACAAGTATTAAGCGACATGTGCCTTTACAAGGTTAGTATTTGCATCTCAAAATTCCTTTCGGATGGTTAGAACATATACAATGGTGCAATCCATTGGAATTGCTTAATTCTTTTTTTTTAGGGTCCTATCATGTCACATTATTAGTTTTTATTTTATACTACTTTAAACAACTTTCTACTTCAATGGTACAATTCTAAAAAGTTCACTAAATGAATCCCACAAGTTATCTCACATCTTTATACTTCATTTATATTTATTTTTATTTAAACTTAAAATATTAACTCATTTATATTTTAATTTTGAGACAATAAATACGTTAAAAAGCTTAAAATATATTAAAAATATAATAAATTTATTTCAACTAAAGTTGAGTGCACAATCTTGTAAAATGATACATAATTTATAAAAAAATTTTAATAGTAAAAAAAGAATAAAAAAATTGCTCGCCAATGATAAAAAGATGTTGCGTAATTAGGAAATTATTATTTTATATATAAGGTGCCTTTGCTTGTATAAGCAACTGATTATACATGTGAATGCTACCAGTAAGTGGCTCCAATGATGATACTGTCACAGTATTAGTTCTTAACTTTAAGAACTACCCAAACAACTTCTGTTGGACATGCTCTTAGTAAGCTTTTATGTCAACTTTGATTCTTTCAGGGGTCTTACATACATGTGTGTGTCTCTGCCTGTGTGGTATCTGTTGCAATGCAAATTATTTTCTCACGTTATTTATGCAGGAAGAAGGTTGGTGGATATACGAGTTTTGCTATCAAGAGAAGTTTCGTCAGGTGCATTTGAAAAATGACACGGTAAAATTTCCTGGTTATTCCCCTTGCTTTACTGTTCCTCACTTCCTCCAGCAATCTCAGCAGAATGACTTCTGAGATTCAAGATTTTGTTTTGGGTTCAACATTTGGTTTGCAGATTCAATCTTGTCACCATCCTTCTGGTGAATATCATTAAGTCAATTATTATCACGTAAATCTTACTGGCATAGTTAATTTCTTGTTTCATCGATAGAAAAGCTTTTTAGAGTGCTTGTTTCATTGTGGATTCTTGGTTTACTATTATCTGACTTGTAACATCACAAAAGCATATATTAGAATCAGATATACTTTTTCTGCCATTCCAGGTGGTCGAGGAGTATATCTTGGGAGAATATGATGCAGAGGCTACAGCAGCTTATAATGAAAATCTCTCTGACATCACCACGTCGAAGGATGCATCTGAAAGGTACGCCCTGTGAAATCACACTCTTAATCTGACGACTAGACACGGCTCAATTTTGAGATTCACATACCATTGGGCTAGCCCGGCCCGTGTGGGTCGTGGGTTTGCACAAATTAATCCGTATAAATGAATTTCTTTTTAATGTGTTCAGTCCATGTTTTAGATGAATTGGGTTAATCTATAGATTGATCCGCTTATATATAAAAATTATTATAAAATAACAAATAAATATTTAAGTATTGCAATATACTATTTTCTTAACAAATATAATATAAATCACATTATGTTTTTATTAAATTATATTAAAATTTTATTTAACATGTTTGATTTATTAAAATTTATTTTTTTTATACATAATACATAATTTTTTTAAAATATATATATATTTTCAGAGATTAAACAGCCAATATGTAGCATCCGTGGACTAATCCACACAAATGACCAACATAGATTATGGATTTTAAAAAAAAAATGAAAATAAAATACTAATAAGGATAATACATGGTTGGCACAGGTACCATGTCCACAAATATACTAATGGAACGCCATGTGGTCTTACAAATAAGCGACGAGAGACAGAGGTATGAACACTAAAATGTTGATGTTGTCTTGTCTTTGTTGCTGATTTGAGTGTATTGGCGCAGGTAAGGTTTGTATGCTCGAAATCCAAAGGCTTCTATATATCTCTCACAGAGATTTCAACTTGCAAGTATGCACTTACAATTGGCATACCTACTTTATGCGAGCACCCGTGAGTCCTCTCGTCTCTCTGTGGAAACTCTTTATGCCATTGCTTATGTTTTCCCAGCTGAAACATGTTTGCATGCAGGTTGTATAAACCGGTGAAAACAGTTTGGCACATCATCAACTGTAATGCGCTTCCCAAGCATTCTCAAGTCGGACAAGAACACCAATGGTCACAACAGTAATGTAAATATAGACACCTAGTTCTTTCGTTTGGGAAAAACATCATATAATTTATGATATGGATATTATTTATTGCTATTCAATTTATAATACAATTAAATAAAAATATATTTTATTCACTCCTTATAAATTTAACTGTTGCAAATAATGTTAATTGGATTTAATCATCTGCATAACAGTACAGTACATGTATTGATAACATGAACTTGAAATAGCCTAAATTAAAATTACATATCAGCCCAACAGCAGAAGACAATCTTTAAGTTATGTGTAACCAAGTATTTTGTCATGTGGTCAAATTATGATTTTGTATTTTACGACTGGCCCATTTTAGATATGAACCCATTATTTATAGCGTGAGTCCCTCTGACATTAGTTACAGAAGATAGTTGTACTGTAATTCTCAATTATATCGATGGAAGATTTTCTCCCTTTTTATATTCTCTGTATTTCTTTCCCTAATTATCGTCTCCCTTGATACAATTTGTCAATTTGTCAGCATTATTTTCCGTACAAGTTTTTGTCTTTTCAATTTTTTTTCTTGCTCTGTCTGATCTGCAAGCGCATTGTTATTTTCACTAACCCTTGTGATATTAAATTTGGCACATTGCTGGCTGCAATATTTTTTAATTAATATATCATACGAATTGGAATTTTCTTCTTTTTTGTTCATAGGTTCAAAAGTTTTTCCTTGCAAAAAAATTAAAATTCAGAACTATTTTACACTAAAAGCAAATTAGTAAATAAATATTTATAGAGACTCCACGGTCCCTGCTTGTAGAGCAAAAATATACATGGCCAATATCATCCTGTCATTTACATACTTTTACCCTTACTGGGAAACCAACATTTTCCCACTACTGCTAGCCGACTCAAGCAGAGCCAGGTACTCGGTTATTGCTTCCCCTTCTTTGGTAACTTCTATGTCATAGTCAGCCAAGGCATCAGTTTTTACTATATCTGCAGAAAGCTCATCTTCCATCTCCACATCTCGCTTAACTGCTTTATTGTGATCTGATGGACCTTCAACTTCATCCACCCAGTCTAGAGCATCAGAGCCAATATTGTCTGGAAAAGGAGCAGAAGAGATTGCACCATCATTGGTGGCGGCGGCAGCAGCAGATGTGTGGTCTGCCTCCGACTGTGAAGTCAGTCGACGTGTTATTTGATCCAGGGAGCCACCAGCTGCAACAGCAGCAAGCACTGCAAGCAAGAACAGTATCAAAATCCTGCAGAATACCCTTATAACCTGGATACTCTCGAGTAAATTATTGCGCCTTGAATGTAAATCACTACAGTACCTCTTGATCTTTCGAAACCCATGCCTACAAAATTTTCAACTGCAGAATCCGTTGCCTTTTTCAATCTCTTCCTTTTCTTTGACTCAATATAAACCTTCAAATTTGTGCGAGGTTAGTAAAAATACCATACCAAATTATACAAAATTGCATTAAAAGGTCTAGCAACCTGCATGGCCGAATTAGCTTCTGGATTTGTTAATTCATCCAATGCCTTCTGAGTATCATTTTCATTTCTTCGAAGGGCTTCAGCAGCAAGTTCCTTCTCAAACCTGACAGAGTGAGCAGTTAGTCATGGGGTTCTTTACAGAACTTTGCAGTCATAGATTATTAATGGCAACTGGAACAAAGAAATTTTCTTCACATCCAAAAGTGCACCACATACAGTATGTAAGGGTCCATACACATTTAGAAGTGCAATGATGCCACAACTTGAAAAATTTATAGGAATAAGCAGGGTCACATTATAACTACCAAGAAGTTCTTCATGTTACAACAAAGGATGTTATTTAAAATCATAAAGTAGTCACGAGCATGTTACCCAATAGAGACCAATTCCTTCAACTTCTGCAGATCCACAGCTTTCTTTGAAGGTGTCATCCCATACCGCTTTTGCTCCCTGCAATTTATTCAAAGTTGGGAGATGATATTACCAACCTTGAGAAATAAAATAGAAAATGAGGTCAATAAAAGTCAACTATCACCCACATAATTTCAGCTCTTCTCTGAAGATCCTCCTCTCGTTTTTTCATTTTCTTATTGTTCTCCTCAGCAAGAAAGTCAATAGCACTCCCTACATCCTGATTGTTCATTCGTAATGCTCTCTTTGCTTCACGCTCTTTAAAACCCATGCTCATAACAAGTGACAAGGCTTCATCTGGCACTTGCAGCTGCAAAAAGAAACACAAAAGACTGTTTCCAATGGGACTTACATTTAGGCATGTTTGTTATGCATGAGCTTCAGTTAGATTCTGTGCCCTTCATCCTTTCCATTGAAAGGAAGAAGGATATAAAAGCAAAACAACTGGCTATGTTAGTTTTAATAAGCTGGAAAAAAGGATATTGCTTTAGCCATATCTAAAATTACATTTTAATTATTAAATTGACATAATTAGCTTTAATGCTACAGACACTTGACTAATTTTTCTTCTACTAAATTTCTGCATCTTTCATACAGATATGACATAAGAGAAAGAAAGTAACGCACTAACTTAATAATCGAACCAAGGAAATAGGAAAAACAGAAGTAATCATGTGTAAAATGTTAACTCAGAATATTTTCTGGTCATCATTTTGTAGATTACGTTAGAAACTTAGAATAGTCCAACTAACCTGGGTGAATTTTGCTTGCGCAGAAGCCAGTGCTTGCCTTGATTTGTCCAACTGACCACTATGATAAGCTACCACCCCTTCAAGTAGCTCTAGTCTCAAATGCCTATGTACAGAGTGCTTAAGAATTAAATCCACTTCAACCTGAAGAACAGAGTGCTTCCATTTAATCTATTTAAACAGTACACAAAATACTCACAGTGCAAGTTCTGGATAGCAACCTCCCTGTAGGACTCTGAGACGGAATGAGTCCTTCCCGTGAGCACGTTCAATTCCTGTCCTAGCCATTTCAAGACGTTTTCCCGCAACCGATAGCCATCTTATGTCTCGGATCATAAAATAGCACCACACCATGTCTAATTGCAGTATTGGGACGTTGTCAATAAGCTGAAATAAAGCAACAATAGAGAGAGAGGCAGAAAATGTTTTAAATTCAACCAGAGAACATGTGCAGAAAATTATATAAAAGACGTCAAAAAATAATTATCTTGGTGGCTCAAATGAAGAACAAGATAAATTAACAATATGACCTCAGTGTACCATGACGTGGCTCAAAGAAAAATATTGGCAAGTAAATTGCCAAATACCAGATGTGTACATAGGCAATTGCCACATATCAAATGTGGGAATAGATTGGTAACTCACCTCAATGACCTTTTGATCACAAAGAGAAAAAGCCTCCTGCAGAAAATTCAAAAGGACATTTTGAATTTATTATGGAAAAATATTGAAAAAATATTCATATATTAACAAATGTCATGGACTAATGAGAGGGCCATGACTACAAAGTCATGGACTAATGACTGCAGTGTATATAACAGTACAATGTAGTCCATGGTGAAAACAAAAAGAATCAAAAGTCCTCTATAAGGGATGCAAACTTAAATAGGATATAGAAGGACATATCCTGATATATACAATTAATGGATTTCAGACAAAACTTAACAGTTAAAACACATGTCCATTGGATCAAATTGAATAGAAAAGTGATTGGGCTAGACTGCCTGGTGTATAACCCTTCTAATATCACATATCATATAAATGTAGCTGTCATCAATATAGATAATATTCATCAGGAACAAACCTCTCCCATGGACAGAACTTCTAATGCATCTTTGTAATTTTCCAGACTAATAAGACGCTTAGCCTTTGCATGAAGCATCAGTCCCATCATTATCGCCCTGCCAAATGATATCTTGAGTCATACTTCAAGAGTGAAAGCAGAATCTAAACCCTTAAAATCAAATGACTTACTTCTATCTAGATCCATTTCCTAAAAAAGTCATAAGTTGGTGTAAATACCTTTGATCAGTCTCAGAACCTAACTGTACTTTCTGTCCACTTTGATCTTCAAGTTCTAAGTTGTAATCTTCAACAGGTAATGAACCATCCGCGTGCCTTTGGGCCAGTGCAGTGGCAGCTGCCCTGTTTTCAACAGAAGCATTTAAGAAATTGGGAAAAAAGACGCAGGCATAGCATCAAAATGACGTCTTTTATTTGCCTATCAAAACTATAAGGCTAGGAAAAAGTTGTAAAGTCTGCAAAGCACATTGGTTGTCAACAACCCAAAAATTATATACGGCAGCAAATAGATGGGCTTCAAGCAACTTCAATAGATTCTTAATGTACAGAAATTCAAGGTGATGAAAGTTCGATTTTCTTTTTTTCTTTTATTAGGGTTTGAATTTTTGGTTTAGCAAATTGAACAAAGAGAGAAGAATTGCTCACAAATATTAACAAAAAAACAGTCTTCAACGAAATGAGTTAAACTGGGAACCTACTTGACCCGTGTAAGTCTGCGAGAGCGTTCTTCTTCAGCCATCATCTCCTGTTTCAAGGACTTGCCTTCTTCGACAGAGACACGGCTGGCAAGAATTTTGGCGTTGTTTTTGATACCCAGTTGGGTCAGGTTCTCTTGGCCATCACCATCTTTCAAAATTTTGCCAGCACAAATCAAATTGATCGAGTCGGGGTTGCAGTTCGATCGCTTGGCGACCTCTTCCCTCAGCATCGGTATTGTCCAACTCTCAAGCTCGACCTCCAACACACCAGCCCAAGTGCCGGCAATCTTCAATTTCGCCATGAGAATAAATTTGAAGAGAGAAACTATACAGAGTTAGAATTTGGACTTAAACTTGGATTGTGACGAAGACCGATGATTCCTGCCATGGAGACTTCTACATATATAAGCAAAGCTACTAAAATGGGAATAATTATATTTGCATCCGCTAAACTTTATGCCTATTACAAATATATCTCCCTTTCTTTTCTTTTTTTTTCAAAAATTACAGATGACTCCATATTTGCCTAGATTCCACATAAATGATAAATCCTCTCCCCATTTACTATTTTACAGCCAATCAACTCTGAGGAGAGCACAAAGTAGATCAATGTCATAAATTGATTTTAGCGGGGAAAAAATCTACTCTGATCTTACCTTATGTTTGGATATATGAAAAAGATAAGGAAAGTGTCAAGGAAAGCTGCGCAGCCACAGAGATTGTCAAGGAAAGCTGCGCAGCCACAGCGTCAATTATGGAGAAATTTCAGC
>JANHAO010018435.1:0-13609 GCA_026873985.1 Saraca asoca
TTTGAAAAAATCTTTCTAAGATTAACAATCTCATTCTTAAGGTAAATAATTTTCCTAAGGCAAATCTCCCTTAAGGTTAACATCAAAGAATCTCATCTTTCAGCAATCAAAAGAATTTTTCGATATATTGTAAGGACTAAACACCTAGGGTTATGGTATCCTAAATCTAACACTTGTAGTCTTATAGGCTATTTAGATGCAAATTATGTAGGAAGTAAGACTGATAGAAAGAGCACTAGTGGAGCATGCCAATTTATTAGTCACTCTCTAGTCTCTTGGTCCTGTAAAAAGCAAAATAGTGTTGCACTTTCAACTATAAAAGTAGAATACATTGCTATTGGGAGTTATTATACTCAAATCCTTTGGATGAAGCAACAACTATCAGACTATGGCTTGGAATTTGACAAAATTCTTATAATGTGTGACAATACTAGTGCTATCAATCTAACTAAGAATCCTATCATGCACGCTAAAATAAAACACATTCAGATTAGATACCATTTTATTAGAGATCATGTTCAAAGAGGTGATATCTCTATTGAATTTATACAAACTGAATTTCAACTAGCAGATATCTTTACTAAACTGCTGGACTGAACAGAATTAGCAATGTTAGACCCCTTGGAAAATGATCTCAAATAGCCAACCTTCAACATTTTGATGTTTTTTTTAACTTTATGCTTGATTATGTTTAATTGTATTTTGCAAATTCTAACTTAGGCATCAGAGTCTCCCAAAGTTGTTTTGTAGGTACTCAATATAAGATTTGAGGTGTAAATTGTGTTGGTTTGATTGTTGCTGATAAACATATCATGTGTTAAAATTTTTTGGAGCAGAACTGCATGAAAACTGAATTCAGGACTCTCTGAATTGAGTTTTGAATTGATTCAAATTTTTCTAGGATTTTTGTGAGCTTTTAAATCAATTCACAACTCAAAAAATTACACTATGAATCAATTTATGAATTGATTCATAAAATTTTTAATCTTTTAGGAAGATCTCAAACTTTGAAATTTTTTTTATCACACTAAATAAATTGATTCCTAAATCGATTCAATCCTAACTAAATCGATTCTTAAATCAATTCAAACCTAATCCAATTGATTCATCAATCAATTCATCAGATTTTTAATTTTTTGACAAGTATTCCAAAATTTTTTAAAATTTTTATTTTGCTACATGAACCGATTCCAAAATCAATTGAAAGAATGATCTATACATACATAAGTTGATTCATGCAAATATGTATTAAATCATTTTTAGTACAAATTTCATAACTAATTAAAAGAATCATTACCTAAGGGGGAGCTAAAATTTTTAATAATATTGATATTATGGATTATATTTTGATATTTTGCTCTATCTTGATAATGATTTCTAATTTTATCAAAATTTTTACATCTCTCTTTGATAGGGCACTATTTCTTTTTGATGTGCCAAAAGGGAAAGAAGTATTGGGAGTTTAGATAAGAATATATTGATAACAGTATATTGAGATTGATGAAATAGTAGAAATATGAGTAAAAATTTAAGGGGGAGTAAAGATTCTCATTTAAAATTGTTAATTGTATTCATATTTTGATACTTATCTAAAATTGTTTATCACCATCAAAAAGAGAGAGATTGTTAGCATTACTATCATGCTTTCTTCTATTTTGTTGTTGAAAAATAATTTTGATTAATCTCATGATCCAACTATATATTTTTAGTGTTTGTTAATTTTGCAGATTTAAAGTTGATTAAGTGACATTCAAGAGATCCACTATAGCCATAATACTTTTATTGTTTTTACTAGGATCTTTTATAAGTGTCTTCTTATTCAATTTGATCTGAATGAGTCTCTTAAAATAGATAAATTAGGGTAGAAAGCTTAAAATCAAATATCTTCTAACAAAGTTTTCAAATATTATTGCACAAGTGAAACTTTTATAAGAACTATTTTTCATTGTATGAATCGATTCACGAATCAATTCATATTGAAAATCTTGTGCAATGCATTTGACTCAATTCATCAATTGATTCATGAAAAACTGTTTTAAAAATGTTTCTAACGAATGTTAGGAATTTTCCTGAATCGATAGATAATTGATTCATGGAAAGTTTGATTCAATTAGATTATTGATTTATTACTCTTTACATAATAGTATGAATTGATTCATACATCAATTCAGTTATGAAGTTCTTGACAATATTCATATACGAATCAATTCACAAATTAATTAATTAGTTGGTAACCACTATGAATCAATTCATGATCACAGTTTAAAAGTTAGTCATTTTTCAAATGTTGGTTATCGCATTATATTTAGCCTTTAGCCTCATTTCAAATATAATAGTTTTTCATATCTTTAAGTGTGAAAATAGAGAAAAACCAGAGCAATAATTGATCTACCTCTACTTCTTCAAATATCATTTAATTGAAGATCTTGGATCAAATTTGTAGAGGACACACACTAATTAATTCAGATTTACATCTTAATTTGGCATTGTATTCCTAACTTTTCTATTCTTGATTCAGTTTTTAGATTTCTAGGTTGATAAAAATCTAAGATACAAAGGAAGAGATTGATCTTTCCTTTGCATCTTCTTTAATTGTGAGGTTAATCATAATTAGTTGAAGGTGTAGAATGATTTGTATCTATATGTTAGCAAGATGGTAGTCAAAATCTTGTGTATAAACTAGTGTTTAGGACCCTAGATAATTCCTATGATTGCTGATAAAAAGTGATTATCCGGTTAAGGATTATCCAGTGGATGTATACTTTAATTGCAATTTCAATTGAGGTTGAACCACTTTAAAAATATTGTGCTCTTTACTATTTTTACATTTATCTTTCTGCAATTACCTTTCTGCACTGCAATTTTGGTTTAACTGTTGTTCTAGTTTAATTGATTAATCTGACATTAAATTTTGCATTACACCTTATCAATGACTCCAATTACATCTTTGTTGTTCAACAATTATACTCTGATTATTTTCCTTCAAAGGCTTCCACTATTGTTATTAAGACAAATTAGAATCCAATCTAAATCTAAAAGAGTATTTGTTTTTAAAATTAAAGGGAAAGATCATTGTTTTTGGGACCAACAATTTTATTTATTGGTGATTAATTCTATTAACACATAATCCATCTAAGCTGAGGTTTAGTTAGACTTTATTCTTTTTAAGAAACATTAATGGTAAAAGGTTAAACAAATTGAGAAGCAGAACATGGATTATTAATAAATTTCAATGACACAAGATTTATTAATGAATTTCAATTATGCTTTATGCTTCATGTACTGTGATATTATTGATGCAACAAACACTATTATGTTTCTGGAAATTTGGTAACTTCTTTCTATAAAATTCATGGTCCTAATAGAGTATAGTATACTAACAATCATTCATGCCATGTTACCAATATAACTAAAAACACATGAATTGTTCCCTTATTTTGGTTCTTGGTTCGTGAAGAGAGAAAAGTTTTCATTTTTCTTCTTTTTGTTAAAGAAGAAAGCGAAGTTGTAGCTACTACTATGACTCTTCAATTAGCTAAATATACTGAATTAAAGTATGGTATGATGGTGTAGGGCTTGTGAAAGCCCATTAGGCTGAGTCCAATGATATATTCTCTTTATTTCATATTACTTTTATTTTAATGGAATATTCTTTCTATCATGTTTTTGATGATGAGTTACCAATTTAGACAAAATGATTATATTCTTTTTGCAGAGTCAAAATTCAATTAAAAAAGAAAATTTATTTTAGAAAATTTAATGTTGTGCAAGAAATTGAATGTTTAATGAATATTTAAAAAGACTAAGGTTGTCTAAATACTTTTATAGGAATAAGTGCTTAGGATAACTTGGAACAATAAAACTCAAAAAGGATCAAACTATCAGATAATTGGCTTACCAAGAATGTATAAGAAAATCTAACCATCTGGTTACCTTTGATCTTCAATGAACTGATAACTTGTAACAATAGAACTCATGTTGAATTACCTGTTGTCTATGAGAAAATATAAATTACTGCTCTTTTCCTCCTGGTTGTTGCTTCCATTTTATTCTGCATCCTTATTTTAGAAACATAGCTACTCACAATGCTATCATCCTAGTCCTCTTGAAAACATCATCTCATCACATAGCTTTAAATTTTTTTTTATGTTGTTAAACTAAATCCAATGTGATGGTTAACAAATTGTTCACAAGTTATAATCTTCATATTCTTTTAACAAATTCAATTAGATTTCCTATCTTGACTTTTTGTCATTAAACTTAGTTAGCTTGTTTGATTATTAAATTCACTTTCTGTTTACTTATGTTGTTCGGTTAGCTTATTTGATTACTTAAATTTTATCCTTGACTAGGTGTTCAAGCTTATATTATATTCTTTGATCTTTATGTTCCACTCCATAAATAGAGCCTAATGATCCATCTGTTAGTGGGATAGTGCAGCCATCTGCTATAAGTCCATGTTTATTTGACAAGCCTCTAGTTAGTCCAACTAAAAAAGGTAATGTCATTGCTGTTGGTCCAAGTTAGACACATGCTAATACTGCTACTAAACGAAGTTTGACTAAGAAGCCTTATGCTATTCCAACTAGAAAAGGCAAAGCCATTGCTAATGATCCAAAGAAAAGGAAGAAGGTCACACAGAGGAAGCTAGATGCCAACAAACAAACCAAGATTAAGACAAAAAGGTCACGTGCATGGGATCACTTCCAAAGAGTGTCAAATGATAAGGTCAATGAACCTACTACTCAATACATTCCTTGTGCATTTAGGTTCTTATATGGTAATAAGGATCATAGAACTTCAAACATGCTAGCTCATGTACCTAAATGTCTAAAGTCTTCATATAGACTTGACAATGATCCTAGTCATAAAATATTAGATTTTTAAAGGAAGTCTAATGGTAAACAATTAGCTAGTTTTGTTTCTTATGCTCTTGACTTGAAAGAATGTAGAAAAGGTATAGTTGTTTTTATCATATGTGATGAGCAACCTTTCAAGCTTGTGGAAAGGTTTGGGTTTATATACATGTATAAAAGGCTTTGTCCAAAGTTAGATGTGCCTTATAGTTATACAGTAGCTAGAGATTGCTATAAACTCTATTTGAAAGAGAAAATTAGACTTAAGGCTTTGTTGAAAAGTGATTGTGTGAGGGTGTGCCTAACTACTAATTGTTGGACATTAGTACAAAATTTAAATCACATGACTTTAATTGCCCACTTCATTGACAATCAATGAAACTTGTAAAAACTTATTCTTAACTTTTCCCTAATACCAAACCATAAGGGTGAAATAATATATAAAAATATTGAGGCTCATCTAAATAAAACAGGGTTGAAGCGTGTGTTCACTATCACAGTTAACAATGCTAGCTCCAATGATGGAGCACTAGCATACTTGAAGAAGAAGGTTAAAAATTGGAATAGGTTGATGTTGATGGGGATATGATACACATGAGGTGTTATGCAAACATTCTCAATTTAGTAGTGAATGAGGGCTTAAAATACTACCATGAGTTTATTTCTACCATAAGGCATGTTGTGAGGTATGTTAGGTTACCTCTATCAAGGCTAGCCAAGTTTAAAGAGGCTATTGATGCTGAAAACATCACTTGCAAGGGTTTGGTATGTCTTGATGTTGCTACTAGGTGGAATTCAACATGTAGAATGCTTGAATTAGCTGAGAAGTTTCAAAAGGCTTTTGAAAGGTTAGAAAAGGATGATAAAGACTTTTGTTCGTACTTTCAAGAAGGAAGTAGAGGTGCTCCTCCAACTAATGAGGATTGGAAAAATGCAATGGCTTTCACCAAGTTTTTTAAGATCTTTTTTATATGACTTTAGCTTTGTTTAGTTCATTGTATGTGACTTCTAATTTAGTTTACACTCATCTTTCTCTTGTGCCAAGTGAGATAAAAAATTGGACTTCAATTCAAAATTATGATTCCATCTCGTATTTCATGACAACTAAAATGAAGGTGAAATATGGCAAGTGTTGGGGAAACTTGAGAACATGAATCCCATCATATTTATTGCAAATTCCCTTGACCCTAGATACAAATTAACCTATATTGCATGGTCTTTTAAGGACATTTATGGAGAGATCCTTGCTGAAACTATGATCAAGAGAGCGAAACAATCAATGGTAAGAATGTATGATTGGTATGCAATTGAATATGGGTAGCTTGTTGCAAGTGGGAAAGGCAAATAAGGGTTACAAGGAGAGGTAAGTCAAAAGGATCCAAGCCTTGAAAACCATGCTCAAAAGGCACAAAATGCTACTTTTAGGACACACTTGAAGAAAAAAGATACAATTGAGACAAAGAATGAGTTAGACAGGTACCACAATGAGCTATGCATTGATCATGATGGTGATAATTATAATGTCATGGGTTGGTGGAGATTGAATGCATCAAGAATTGAAGTGTTCTCTAAAATGGAAAGGCATATGTTGGTTGTCTTGATTTCCACAGTTGCTTATGAATTTGCATTTAGCATGAGGGTGTACATTGGATGCATTTAGGAGCTATCTCTCTCCAAAGACAACAAGGGCACTCATTTGCACTCAAAACTAGTTAAAACCCACAAAGTGTGAGTTCCAAGACATTAACATTACTGATGATCTTAAAGATTATGAAGAGATAGAGAAAGGTAATTAGTAATTACAAATTTTATATATGTGTAATGTGTTTTCTTATTTCTTCAGTTTACTCGATTATGTTATCAAATTACTATTTTTGTCCATTTATTTAGATGTGGCAACTACTAATCAAGGTGGAAATGGAGTTGGTACAATCATTAAAGGAGGAGATAAGGAGAACATGCAAAACTCATAGCCCATGGCTGTTGACTAGAAGTCTATCAGGTATTTCATTTTCACTAGCTATGAAATTGTTGATTTTAATAATCTCCTATTTGATTTATTAGTTTTTTTTGGCTTTGCAGGTTTCTACAAGTTGATGGTGCCTACCTATTTTGGTTGGCAGATGAGGCACCATTTACTGTAAATGAATATAGATCTTCCACTTATAGTTGAAAATATTTTCCTTTTGTTTGGATACACTTTCATTCACAATGCAGCAGGGCTAGCACTATTTTTTAGATGCTGCTAGCCTACTTAGTACTTAGGCATTAGTATAGTGGTACATAATAGCATACACACAGTCATAAATATAGGCATTAAGCTTGCCAATGCCAGTACCACTAGAATAGTTTTTTTAGCAACATCAAGGTATAGGATAGGTCCATACTCATAGGATGAGATTGTCACTGGATAATGCAATTGCACATCAAATTACAATTGCACAGTTGGTTCTATTTTCAGTTTAGGTGGTTCTTTTTTAAAGATAAATGAATTAGTGAAATTTGAAACTTTGAATTCCTATTTGTTTTTTTTTTTATGTTTTAGGAATTAATGAATGCAAGTTTTTGTTTTTAGCCTTTGCTTTTTACACTTTAGCTTGTCCAAATTTTTTAATGTTCAAATGTTCATGATTTATTTTACATTATAATATTGAATCTCTATGACACAAAAAAACAAAAAAGGTTCTGTTTGTTGACAGGTAGCTTGTCTTAACAAGTTTTATTAGTGGACATGTTCTATTTGCATGATAAAAAAAAATAGGTTCTATTTGTTAAGTGGGTAACACCCCAGAATCGATTTTAACCTATTGAAATCGAGTTAATCAATTAAGGGAAAACTTCTAGTCAGTTTCAATTGGCTACCTAAGAAATGTTCAACAATTTGATGAGTTGGAATTATGGTGCCTAACTGATCCTAACTAATTAATGAGCACCCTTAGAGACAATAGAACAATTTTGTCCCGTTCTTTGTTAGGGTATGTGAGGAGTACACTTGACTTAGAGGATTCGCTTTCATGGATTATGTCAATACCATGTACGTATATTTTTATTAATTATTATATGTGAAAATCATATCATCTTTGATGGGCCTGTGAGCAGCACGAGCGCGGTGAAGACCCAGCTCGAGAAATACTCGAATCGCTACGTCCTCAATTCGCATCACAAAGCGACCTCCTCAGCTCAAACTCGCTCCTGATAGAGCTAGCTTGACCTCACCATCTCGAAGATAGGCACTTCTCCAGACTGAAGGATTTAGTTAGCGAAGTGCGACTAGCGATCCGAGAGCTCGCTAGACAGAAGACAAATCCACATTCTGCCCAGCAGACACACGGGGCCCACCTACAAGAGGCAATCTGTAGTAGTCAAATTTCAGGATTTAGTCTGTCTGTTCGAGTCTTGTACATTAAATGCTGATGTAATAGATTTACTGCATGTACAATTACAATTGTAACCTTCTCTAGTCTATAAACCTTCTCTACTCTATAAATATGGGAAAGAGATGAACATTAGGGGGAGAGGTCTCCATACTAAAACACTATAAAAATATTCTCAGATCAATACACTACCATGGACATAGGGTTCGGTATTATCCAGATTTGGCCAAATCACGTTAAAAACCTTATGTTTCCCTACTGCTCTTCCTTCCTTTTTTGCTTATTCTATTGATTTTCTGTTTGAGAACCAGTTAACAGCTTGAGATCCTAAAAGAATCCCCCATTAGCCAGAGTTTGGATTTGAACTAAAATCCAATGTCAACATTTTGGCACTGTCTGTGGGGATCTCACTTGTTTTGGTTCATTTCTTGCCATAATGGCCAAGGGAAGAGCCGTCAGAGCTTCGAACGCATAGCACAACCCTCCAAAAGGGCATGTCTCAACAACAAACTCTTCCACTGCTCTCGTCATTGGTGCAACCACTGGCTTCCCCCCAACTAGTTTTGTTCAACCAATTGCTACTGCCAACAGCACCGATGGAGTGCAGATTTAGTTCCAACATTAGGAAAGATTAGAAAACATGATGGCAGAACTGACCAAAGCAGTCACAATGTTAGCACAGGGTGTGTAAAGACAAGCCAAAGCCGCGATGCCTACGAATGTTCTCCAGTGATGGCAAGTGGGACGTTTGGGCGACTCCAACCCAAAGAATTCTTTAGCTCGTTGCTCGCAAGGACAAATTCCAGGTTCCAACTCTCGCGACCATGAGGATCAAAGACTTCAGTAATCCCCCAGCCAATAGTCTGGGGCATAAGACCCATTAGTCGGAGAGCTATTTCAGAAAATAACTTAGTTAGAGGAGCACTTCCGAGCTCCAAGCGATCGAGCTCGCTCTGAAGAGAGGTCACCGCTCTCCAAGGAGATTGAAACTTGAACTCTCCCCTTTTAACTCAATGTCTGCATGATTCTATTGTACAATGGAGACTCTGACTCGTATGACCATCTGGACATATTCAATGTCCAAATGGACTTGCAAACGGCTGATTCTTTGATCAAGTGCCGAGTGTTTCTGGCCACATTGGAAGGTGTACCTCGAGCTTGGTTTAGAAACCTCCCTGCTTGCTCAATTTGTAGTTAGGAAGACTACTAACAAAAATTCATTAGCTAGTATCGAGCACTAAAAAGGCAACTTGCACCCCCTATCATCTCGCTATAGTCTTTCAGCACAAGCATGAGTTACTAAAAGACTACATCACTAGGTTCAGGGTCGAAGCCAATTCAGTGGAGAATCCATCAAAAGAAACCATATTGGCAACAATCTCTATAGGACTCTGTAAAGATGGAAAGTTAAACAAGAATCTATACAAGTCCCTAATGAAGGACCTCACTGAGTTTTATGATTGAGTTACTAAGTAGATTAAATGGGAAGAGACCTTCAGCTCGAAAAAACCTGATAAGAAGAATGAAAAGGCCAGCTCCCCCCATGGCAAGAAGAAGGGTGATATGGACCGGGATGACCACTCTGCCAAAGGGACTACGAAGAAGTCCAAAAGGTTTGGAGGTGAGCGACCTCAACATTCGGGCTGCCATGAGCAATACAACATCCTGTCAGACTCCTAAGAAAGAATTTACATGGCGGAAAGGGACAAAGAAGACTTTGGGATGCCTGTACCTTCCAGGATCCCTTATAGGTGAAGAAACCACGAAGAGTTCTGTGCCTATCCTAATAAAGCTAGCCACGGCACTTCGAACTGTCAGGCTCTCAAAGATGCAATTGAAGACCTGATCAGAAAGGGTTATCTAAGGGAATACGTGGCACGACCTATAGGGTAGCAACCCCAGTTCCCCCAGCAAAGTACTGGCCAAGAGCCAAGGGGCTCGGTCTGAGTCATACATTGATAATCAACCCTAAAAAGAATGAACGTAAATACTTTCTTCTACTTTGTTTAAAGTTATTTGCTGGTTAGCTTGATCTTTTTATTATGCCCTCTGCTATCAAGTGTTTACATTATTTACAGCTTGCATGTGGTTAACTCTTTTGAATCTCTTGGGTAACTATTGTGCCAACTGCGATCTTTGGTTCGGTTGGGGCCCCCCAAAGCTCGTTGTGGAGATGAATTGACAAACACTTGATCAGTTGAGCTTTGGGCTCACTGAGGCATGGAGACATTTAAAATAAACTCACTTAACCAGTTAAGCTACGGGCTCGCTGAGGTGTGGGGACGCTCAAATAAACTCACTTAACCAGTGTAGCTACATGCTCACTGAGGCATAGAAACACTCAAAATAAACTCACTTAACCAACATAGCTGCTACTCACTGAGGCATGTAGATGCTCAAAATAAACTCAACCAGCATAGCTGCATTCTTGCTAAGGTGTGGAGACGCTCAAAATAAACTCACTTAACCAGCGTAGCTGTGTGCTCACTGAGGCATGGAGACGTTCAAAATAAACTCACTTAACCAGAGTAGCTACATGCTCACTGAGGCATGTAGATGCTCAAAATAAACTCACTTAACCAGTGTAGCTACGTTCTCGCTAAGGTACGAAGGCACTGTAAAAACACTCACTTTGCCAGCATAGCTGCGTGCTTGCTAAGGTGCAGAGGCACTCTTAAACACTTAGCGCTAGCGTAGCTATGTGTTCGCTGAAGCGTAGGGAATTGACGACCTAATTATTTGCCTAAGACAAATAACATTGCTTTAGTTCATAGCTCGCATGCGATCAATTATTCACAGCTGTCATGCGACCTTCTAAATATGCACAGTTCTTTTGTAGATGGTTTGCATCACATGTGTGAAGAGTATTGCTTATGGATTTTGTGTTCGAAAAGGTTAGACCGATTGGTTATTTGAGCTTATAGTCGCAAGCTACGAAAGTTTGCACTATTGTGAATGCAGACAATTGAAGACAGTATATTGACATCCCAAAAGGAAATCTTATTCATTAAAAAGCCTCAACGAGGTAAAACTACATCAGAAAGCCAAAATACAAAGGGAAACGGCTATAATGAATTTTCTTCCAAGAAGAAGGGCTGGCCATAAAGGGATGCACCCTAGCTTATTAGAGTTCGTGAGCCCGCCGAGGTCCTCAACTTTTTTCTTCCAATGCTTTCCCGACGACAGCACAACTGCTCCTTATTTTTTCGACCTCCAGCTTATCGCCTGATTCATGAAGAAAGTAAATCAGGAAGTGCCAGGAACTTAGCCGGTCTAACAATTGCCTCACAGCAACGCCGAGGGGAACGTAATTTAAGATCCGTATGAGATCTCTCCATGTTATTGGAGAAGCCAAATCTTTTAAGTTCTCTATGCATCAGGCCATACACGCCCCAATGAAGAGCCAAAATGCCAAAAATATTGGTGGTTCATCTGAAATCTTCATGGTTTACTCAGTGCAGAGGCAGAAGGGGTTTTCCCTCCCTTAAATAGAGCCAAGTTTGACTCCACCAAAGGATCCAGATCCTTCCCCTCAACCACCATCATTTATTGCCTTGAAAAAGGTTGAGGTTAACTCACTAGCAATTATCGGACACATGCCATAGGGAGCACAACCTAGAATAAATGAAATGACAGTCTCAGAGAAAACTTTGACCGAATACATGTCGAAAAGTCTCAACTCTCAACCCACAAAGCAAGCTGAGAGTTAGGGGGCTTATGTTATATGTGAAAATCGGATCATCTTTGATGGGCCTGTGAGCAGCACGAGCACAGTGAAGACCCAGGTCAAGAAATACTCAGATCGCTATATCCTCAGTTCATGTCGCAAAACGACCTCCTCAGCTCAAGCTCGCTCCTGATAGAGCCAGCTTGACCTTGCCATCTCGAAGATGGGCACTTCTCCAGACTAAAGGATCTGGATAGCAAAGCACGACTAGTGACCTGAGAGCTTGCTAGACAGAAGACAAATCCACATTCTGCCAAGCAGACACACGGGGCCCACCTGCAAGAGGTAATCTATAGTAGCCAAATTTCAGGATTTAGTCTATCTATTCGAGTCTTGTATATTAAATGCTGATGTAATAGATTTACTGCATGTACTATTACAATTGTAACCTCCTCTCCTCTATAAATATGGGAAGGAGATGAACATTAAGGGGAGAGGTCTCCATATTGAAACACTGTAAAAAAATTCTCAGATCAATACACTACCGTGGACATAGGGTCCGGTATCGTCCGGATTTGGTCGGACCACATTAAAAACCTTGTGTTTCCCTACTGCTCTTCCTTCCTTTCTTACTTATTCTGTTGATTTTCTATCTGAGAACCAGTTAACAGCTTAAGATCCTAAAAGAATCCCCCGTTGGCCAGTGTTTGGATCAGAACTAAAATCCAACGTCAACACTAATTGTTTGAATGTATAAATTTAGATACTTTGTGACATGATGTAAAAATCTTATTATTAGCTAATATTTTTTGTCAATTTTAATAATTGGTATCAGAGCCAATTATTCTTTCATATTGTAAGACTCAAATTTGTACAAATTTATTTGACAATTTTATGTATCTGATCTATTACAGAATCCATAATTTGTTATAAGATATATTATGTGCTTTATACAAATATTTTTTTTATTATTGTTGTTATATTAAGTACAAATAATTTTTAGAGCTTGTGTATATTCTATTGTGATTAATACAGAACTATGAAATGTTTTGCAAGCTTTTTTCTAAAAGGGGATTTTTTTTTAATTAAGGACAATTTATGTTGTTTTCTCCATATTGATTGGGGGCTTTGTTTTAAATTTTCATGCCCAATAAACACCCTAATTCAATTTCAACAAAATTAATCAATGAGTGGTATTTTGAATGAAAATTTTGAGCTTTAACATGCCCGTTCGGATTGCATGTTTTTTTTTTGTCAAAATTTGGTCTAATTTTTAGGGTTTTATTTAAATTCATGGATGCATTTGTCTTAGAATAATTAATTGAAAAAAACCTCACAATCAATTTCAACAAAATTGAATTAAGATCGCATCAATTCTTCAAAATTTTAAATCACAAAACCTTGATTGAGTTCTGCTTCTATTGGTTGAAATTGCATGATTAATTTGTCCAGATTTTGAGAAATTGATCAAGGGGATAGTTTTAGAATGTTTAGATGGAAGAAGTGTTAGTCGAATAAAGGTGCCCTAGAGTCAATTTGATTGGGCTCTATTACTTCTATGACTAAACGGTCTGTGGATTTGGATAATAAAGGTTGAATATTTATCTTATATTACATATTATGTCCTTATTTATGACTCATGCATAATTAAGATGAAGCTCATGGTGAGAAGTCCATTTAATCAATCCTATAAAGGGTTATGGGATTGTGAA
>JANHAO010018436.1:0-13603 GCA_026873985.1 Saraca asoca
TTTTATTTTTTTGATATGATATATTTTAATTTATGAATATTATTTTGTTAATTATATATTTTTTATAATTTAGAATTTATACTAACGTATGAAATAGTCAAAAAAATATTTTAAATTTTATTTTTAAAAAATTATATACATAATTTTGTTATAAGGGTATTTTTATCATTTTTATATAATTTATATTATATCCTATTATTATCTAGTCCGCTTCAAACACAGGATAGCATAACATAATCCTATCTTATAGGTTATTTAGTGCGCATCAAACACTAGATAGGATATGAGCTTATCAGGCCATATTCTATCCTATTCTTATCCAACCTTCTTATCATATTTATCCTTATCCTATCCTGACCACCAAACGAGTCCTTAAAGTTTAGTTGATAAGGTTTTAGGATTTAGTCAATATAGTTTAAAATTTAAGTGTTTAATAGTTAGGATTCTAGGTTTAGTATTTAAGGTATTAGAGTTTAGTGTTTAGTTATTAAATTTTATGATTCAGTGGATAAGATTTATTGGATAGTAGTTAGGGTGTTTTTTATTTTAAAAACTTGAAAGGATAGTTTTGTCACGAAAATAAAATTTATAAAGGATTAATAATGAGTTTAACTAAAAATACATTACCAGCACCCTAATGGCATTGGTTAACAATACCCCCTTAAAAATTTTAGTGTTTGTTGATTTTAGGGTTAATTGGATAGGGTTTTAGGGTATAATAGATAGGGTTTAGGGTTCAAAATTTTAATGGCTAGGAGTTCAGGGACACAGCACTTACAACTCCCAAGCTTTGAAGGCATGGGTCATGAACTCGGAATTAGAAGGTCCCAGTCAATTAGGATTCGCCTTTTATTTAAAAAAATTTAATGTATACTTTGGCCATTGAAATAAAATTAACAAATGATTAATAATTAGTTGAAAATAAATTTTAAATAAAAACGCATAATTTTTGGATAATTATATGTTTCCAATATCCTTAAATGTTAACAAGACCTCTTTTTAATGATATAGCACATTTTTTATTTATGAATATATAAAAAGATTTAGACTGATAATTAATAAAATTTAAACTCTTCACAAAAGAGGCAAGGATGGCATCTTATTATGTTTTAATTTATCTATTTCATTGTTGAGGTAGAATTTATTTATTTATATATTTTGAAGATGTTTGTTTCACAAAATATTTGGAAAGTCCAATCAAATCTCTAACGGCATATTAAATTTTGGAAAACAACAAAAGGGATGTTATTGATAACACGACTAATGGATATGGTGTAATATTACTCTAAAAACAATTGCATTAGACCATAATGTATTGTTTGAAAGTAAGAGAAAAGAAAAAAAAAATCACTTCTAATTTATTTTTTTTTGTGAAAAATAGTCTCCTCACTTTCTTTGGTCTCCCCTCTTCATTATCTAAAACAACATAATTATAGGCATACACGTGTAAAATAAAACAAAAAAAAAACTAAATTACGTTAGTGAAACAAAGATAAAAATTAAATAACTTACAAAATAGTGATAGTAATTAATGTATGGGTTCCCTCGTGTTTAGAATTGGTTTGGTAAATAGTATAAAGTTATGAATTTTACCAGTGTAAGATTCACCGTCTCTTTTATTTTTATCTCTCTTTTTCATTATAAAATATAATAGAATTATTCTTGATTAGATTAAATTGAAATTAATTAATAGAGATATGACTTTGAAATTAGTTGGCAGTTTGGATGAGTTGTATGTGAAAAATTCCTTCCTTTTAACTTTGGAAGTAAAAAGAATTTCTTACCTCCAAAGGAAGATATAATTTCTCGTTCCATTGAGGAAAATAGTTACTCTTTGTGGCGTGTCGTTCTTCAATTTCCATACACTATAGTTCTCCCTTCCTCTAAGACTTGAGTCCCTCTCAATCTTGTATCCTTGTTTCATATCCCTTGATGTTCATCTTCCAACAAATTCAAAACCTTAATTGAAGATTTCAAAGTTGTCTTGTTCATCCTAGAAACTCGAAGATGGGAGCTTGAAGGGTACTTTGATTTATGCCATTGATGACTTCAAGCCATTGTCCCTCACGGATTTATGTTTTGTGAAGTAAAAGGTTTGCCTTTCTCATCGAGTTGTGGTTCTATACTGTATGAGTCCTCCTTCTGATTTTTTGAGTTCAGTTTCTCAAAATCTTATTATTTATATTCATGATTTGCATCCTAACATCTATTTGTGCTATTAGTAACTCATTGTACACTAAACGATTCTCATAGATTGGTGAATGATATCAATTTTTATTGATTTGATTTTGTGTGTTACTTCTCAAACTAAATGTAATCAATCAATAACTCTAAATTTATCAAAAAATGAATGTGGATTTATCACATTTTTTAACAAAGGACGTGAGGTTTATAATGGAGTATAATTTCTTCATAAAAAGATATATAAGTGTTGACGTCGAAATTCGGTTCATACGGAGGACCCGAACTTCAGCCAACAGGAAAGGATTCGGTGGACTCCTATCCTGAAACCTGGTATTAAAACAGAGGAAGAAGAAGAAGAATATGCAGCAGGCAACGTAGTTTTTTAACATGGTTCGGTCAAAGTCCTTCTTCAGACCCCTACGTCCACGATAGCGTGTTATTACTGGAAGATGCTTGCTGTGTACACAATTTTACAAGAGTTTCTCTCTTGTGAGCTCCATGGCTCATTCTCTCTATGTTCTCTGTTGTGAGCTTCATGGCTCATTCTCTCTCTCATTTTTTTTTTACACAGAACCTATATACAAAAAGGCTAACTCTATTATTCGGCTATTGCAAGCTCTCTATCAATCAGCCCTGTTGACTATCTCCTCCTCGGTCTATGTGCCTAACTGACCTTGGTTGAAGAGGGTTTCTTTTTGGTGGATTGGACTCCCTTCATTTGGGCTTTTTGCCAGCCCAAAAACACTAGCAACAATAAGTAAATATAAAAAATAAAATATAAGAATTACAAAAGTGTAATAAATTAAAGCAACACTCACTTGAACCCTTAATTTAGGGGAAAACAGCCATACAAGAGTTCAATCTTCTCTGGTCCAATCAGACTTCAATCTGCTGGTGCTCAGCCATAAAAGAGTAATTTCATCAGCATCCAAATCATTCATCTTCTTGCTTATATTGGTGTGGAGTGCAGCAACATCTAAGTTACGCATCAATCAAAAAAGAATTGAGTAAAATGGTTAACAAAACAATAGCTTATTAGTCCTCACTTGTGAGTTGAGAGCCCTGCTCAAATCTCTCCTCCCCAATCTAAAGCCCAACAAGGTATATACTTGTATTATATAAAGTTTTGAAGTGATTATGTCATCTTCAGTTATATTTTAATTCTGAATTAATTCTGACTTGCAATATTTGATATAATGATTCCCTTTTCTCGCTTAAGATATATATATATATATATATATATCATTAATATAATATTCTATTTTTGTCCATCTAAAATATAAATTGAACTAAATAAATTCCAAATTTATAATCTCAGTCAAATGAAAAATTCAAATTTTCACACAACTCCATCGAAGCTTCAAGCTGATGAACAAAAGGAAAAAAAATAAGTGAAATTTATTTTGCCAAATCGGAAAACTTATACAGACATGACCTATCCAAGGTGCAAAGATACACCAAGTAAGATTTTCATTTTTTTAATTTGGTTTAATTTGTATTTTAAATAAATAAAAAAATAATATTATGTTTGACGAGGATTAAATGCCAATAACTCATACATTAAAGCCACTTGAACGGTGAGCACTTCAACAGTTTCCACGGGTTGTAAATAAAATTTGACCAGATAAAATTACAGGTCGCGAAGTAAATTGCAGCTTAATTGGTAAACAAAGTCTCTACAGAATCAGAGTGTTCGCAATTATAGGACACGTCCAATCGAATAGCTTTGTACATGCCTATAAAAACCTAACAATGCACATCCTACTGATATATTGAGGCAACACTTATTCTTCCCAAACAAATTCTACTCTATATATATAATCTATAATACATAATCTTTTAAATGGAATTTTTACAGCAAGAAAAAAGATGTTACATTATTTTGGCCAGAACAAACAAAAGATCTGACCAATCAAAATCACCTGGGACTACAGGTGGCTTTCAACACATGCAGCCAAACAAGCTACGTTGGCATGTGCCTCAAGGAGATGGACTATCATCATCCGATGAGCTGTACTGTCTCTTACCATGTAATCCAGGTAAAGGTTGTGGAAGCGTTGGGTTAACTGGAACTGGGAATTTATGAGCAGAACTAACTATGGTTCTCTCATTTATCATACCAACTTCTTTACAGACCCTATCAAGTATTGTTAAGAAATCTCTTACCACCATGAATATTCTGAATGGATGAGCTTCTTCCTTTGACAAGTTCCCGTGGAAGTATTCTGTAATTTCCTTCACAAGGGACAAAGCAACACTTTCATGGGCTTGGATTTTAAGGATCTCCTCTTCTGCCATTCTCATGAATTTGTTCATTGATTCTGAAAACTTTTGTTTGCTTTCGTCTGAGTCTGTTTTTTCCTTCAATTGCACAACCTCAACAATGTCTGTGATTCCTTTAGAAAGTTTAGAGACATCACTGCTGAGAATTTCGGAATCCATAGCAGCGGCCTTTTTCACATTTGCAAGCTCCGAACTCAAACTAGAAACAACTTGTAGCCCTAGTTTTCTACACTTGGCATCTTCACTCAAAGTAGGGCTCAGCGTTTGACTGGGAGCCGAGAGACGGGTACCCTCAGTTCTTATAATTTCTTGTACAACAAAATGCAGTAGAGTGGTTTTGCCATCTGCACCTTTGACATCGACAAGTTTAAGAAGTGTGTCAAGCTTGAAGGCATGTGCATCACCACGGTTTGTCCCCACATTCATGCGGTTCCCTGTTTTGAGCACGGCCTCTAGAAGCTTCAAGAACATTCTACTGTTTCTAAGCTCTTCACAGGCAGCCTGGCAAAACCCCAATCAGAAATTGCATTTAATAAACAGGATGCTAGAGCAAAATTGGAATTCAACTTTTGACACATGCAAAGGACTGGATTCCACTTGACTTCTTTAACGAAAAACAAGCACTATATAGGAATACAAGGGAATGAATTCAGAGACATGTACAAGTCAATATGACCCAAAAGTATAAGTTTATGTCTGTGTCGAATGATTGAGAGAATTTCTCCTGATAATTTCTCTTCACGCAGAACATAACACCAGATGGAATGGTCAAACAACATATAATCATTTTGACTTTGACAGCAGATGAAATAATACAAAGACTGGAAATAAAGACAACAATGGGATAAAATGATTTATTACCTCTAAAGTTTCAAAAGATTTCCTGAGATACTCCACTTCAGACTCAAAATTGGTAATGTAAAGCATTGCTTCCACCCTTTTAAATGCAAAAGGTACATCAAGCACTGCCTTCAGAAATTTCTCAGCAGGACCAAGCTTGGTTGGTGAGTCATCTTTGTGTTCCTTTAATTTACGCTCTTCTTCCTTGCTTGGCGCCATCTTTAACAAGCTTTCAAGTAGTTCAGTTCCCAGTGAATCAGCACTACCTGCATAAAAAATGATTTTGGATGTGAGTTCCTTGTTTAAGGATATACCGAAAGGTTCAAAGAAAGAAATACAATTGATTACTGGAAAGGATTGCAGCATGACATAATAGAAGACAACACTATACAATACAATTGCCCAGAAACCATCCAGCGCCATGGGACAATACCATGATAAACACAGAGAAAATTAGATCCTTGCATATTGGTAAATCTTAGAGCAATTTAAAAAGGAACAAAAAACTAACATAATTTATCTTTCATGGCAGAGATTAAAATAAAGATTCATGCTTTCATTAAGGAGGAAGAAGAAGAGACAACCAAATTATGAAGCTGAAATAAAGCAATAAGAAAAACAAATTTGCCCACTAGCTTTTAACATGCCAAAAGAGACAAAAAAGTGGCATTTTCTCCACACCTTTTAGAAACATTTGTCATAGTAATCTAATGCCCCAGATAACCCATCTACTTTCTATGCAACGCCTACAGCAAAACTAGAGCAAGTAAGCAAAACCTAGCTACTGTTTCATAAATTGGCATATTCATGCTTTCAGTAAGGAGCAAAAGAACAAAAGACAACCAAAATATGATGTTGAAATAAAGCAATAAGACAAAACAAATTTGTACACTAGCTTTTAACATGCCAAAAGAGACCAAAAAAAAAAGGACAGTATTTTCTCAACACATAAATATCCATGCCCTTTAGAAACATATGTCATAGTAATCTAATGCACCAGATAACCGATCTACTTCCTAACTTGGGATCCTCAGCCACGTCTATAACAAAACTATAGTGAGAAACCAAAACCTAGCTCAATGATATCTCCTCCTTACTATTATAGGTCTTATCAATTCATTTATACATTATTACATACTGAGTTTGTGACACATGGCAGAACTCTACTACATAATAGAACAACACTTTATCAAAAAGGATGATAATGAATTCAACAGGATTGACTACCAAACTACTTCACTTATTTTATAAAGAGAATCCAATGTTACCAGCAATTGCCCAGAGTAAGTCAAAATAATTAACACATCTCGACAGGAAAAGGGGTTGTAGCCACGAGAATATTACAGTAAATGACTTGTACAATACCTTCTAATAGCGCTTCACAAACTTCTTCTATGGTCACATTAAGTGCTCTTAACAAGATTGCAATATTCTGCGACTTTTTTGGATCAAGTACTCTATTTTCCTGATTTGGAGGGGGAAGAACAGAGCGTGAAGTGGTATCCTTTGCTTTCGGGTTTGGCGTGTTCACAACAAACAGCGTTTCAATCATCTCCTCATTTAATCTGCAGCCAAAACCAATTTCATACACTTCCTTCAAAAACACCAATTGTAACAAACATATGAATGCTCAAATACTAGATGCCATTCATAAGTTATAATCTAACAAAAATGTAAAAACTAAAAAGCAAACAATTACTATAATAGATAGAGAAAGAAGTATAGAGAGATACAAGCAGATATAAGGATCTTACTTAAACGAGCTTGACCTCAACTGATCCCACACCATTTCCCTATCAGAGCTCGCCCTCACTTTATCCCAGTGCAATTGCTTCAACTTAGGTTTCGGGGTATCATCAATTAATTCCACATTTTGAGAAATTGCAGTCAACTCCATAGGGGAAACCTTTGCTTCTGGAGTTTGCAAAACAAAAGGCCTAGAAGGCGGGATCAGTTCAGGCGGCTTAGAAATGGGCTGATCACTGGGAGTTGAGGGAGCTGGAATTTCCCACTGTTTTCGCTGTCGAGCTGCCAAAAGAGGAGGTGGCAGTGGCGGCGGCGGTGGTGGTGGAGGGGGTGAGACTCTAAGAGGATTAACAAAGGGTGTTGAAAGAAACGGAATCTGCCACTGTTTCCGCTGTGGCGGCGGGGCAGTAGGAGCTGGAGATCCTTCAATTTGATCCAAAACATTTTCAACCCTTGCTGATTGGTCTGAAGTTTGGTTCAATTCTCTCTCTGGGGATGAGAGCAAGGTTGGTGACAAGGTCTTAGATGAATTTTTGTTCAACTCTATCTCTGGTGATGAGAGCAGGGTTGGTGACAATGGCCTAGATGGCACAGGAGATTGTCTACACCGATCCGAAAAATTTGAAATTCTTGGAGATTGATCTATAGTTGGCTCCAACATTTTTTCGGGTGAAGATGGCAGAGAAAAAGCTGAAGACGAAGACTTGCTACTATGATCTGAAGCATTGGATAATCTAGGTGACGCATGTGTATTCTTCTCCAAATTTCCCTCCAGCGATGAAGGCAGAGACTTCCTGCTACGATCTGAAGCATTAGACAATCTTGGTGAAGAATATGAAGTTTTCTCCATATTTCTGCCTGGTGAAGGCACAGATTTCCTACTACGATCAGAAGCATTGGATAATCTTCGCGATTCGTGTGAATTCTTCTCCACATCTCTCTCTGGTGATAAAGGCAGAGACTTCCTACTATGGTCTGAAGCATTCGATACTCTTGGTGAAGCATACGAAGTTTTTTGCAGATTTCTCTGTGGTGATGAGGAAGATGAAGAAACAAGAGATGGTGAAGAAGACTTTCTATATTCATCCAAAGTAGCATCCATGGCTTTCAAAGCTGCATCCGGATTCTTCTGCAAATCTCTGTTGGGTGACAATGAAAGTGGTGAAAGCAAAGGAGACTGAACTTCTTGACCAAAACCTCTCTCTGGTGTTGAAGATGACGAAGACATTGAAGAAGATTGCACATACTGGTTGTAAACCGGTGATAATGCAGGTGACATAATTCTCTCTCTCTTTGGTGATGAGAGTAAAGATGAAGACGACGAAGACCTTTCATCAGCAGTACCTGTTTCAATCCGGGGTATTGGAGCAGCTGGTGGTGGTGGCGGCGGAGGCGGTGACGGAGGTACAGGAGATCCATGGACCACAGTGGCCTCCGGCGACTTGGGCTGCGATCTTCTGGGACTTAAGCTCACCGGTGGCGACAAACTAATCGAATGTGAGCGATCCGGTGAGCCAGAAGTAGAAGAAGAGTACGAGCTAGAAGTCGAATCAACGCTTCTTGCACCAAAATTCTCAGCCGCCATGGCTGCAAACACTCTCCTAGAGCCTGATCCAGTTCCGATTGAACTCTCCATACCATTAGAAGACCCTCTAGGGGAGTAAAACTCCTCTTCTTCCTCTTCCGCTGCAGAAGCCACATCCTCCCTTGTTTCGTGCTGCCGAGAAGCTTGCCGAGCAAGCGGCGGAAGTGGTTGAAGCTCCGGCGAGCCCATTTTCCGAGCATCAAAGGACCGACCACCACCATCACTACCATTATTGTTCCGAGAATCCGGCTGATCATCAATTCCCCGCGAATTAACAACTGTACCCAGATACAGAAACTCAGAGCTAGTTGAGGAAGGGTTTCTGAGCTTGGGAACTCCATTGTTGGTTTCAGCATTGGCTGGAAAGAGTCTAAGACTAGATTCAGATCTAAGAGTCTTTTCATTTCCAGGATACCGCTTCCGCCTCCGGCGACAGTATACAAAAGCAGCAATGCCTACAACAACTACGGCGGCAACAACAGCGCCAATGGCGACACCGACAAGCTTCCCAGAAGAGGATTTCGATTTAGGGGCTTGAGGGAGGATAAGGGAGGAGATATTGGCAGGAAAAGAAGCAAAACTGGCAGGAGAAGGAGGAGGAGGGGGAGAAGGGTAGGTTGGGAAAAAGGGCGATTGGTTAGCGGTGGTAGTGGAAGATGGGTGCTTGGGATTCGGTGGTGAAGGAGACGGCGGAGGAGACGGAGGTGGAGGAATTGGAGGCTGCGATGGCGGGAGAGAATCCAATGGGACATAGGGTTGGTGGAGGATTCGGCGGTTGTGAGTAGGAAAGGCTTGTTTGGAAGATAGAAGTTGAGGAGCAGAGGATAAGAGGAGGAAGAAGATGAAGAAGAAGGAGGGCATTGTAGAAGTTTCTGGGTTTTCTCTCTCTGTAGAGGGAAATGCAGTAATGGCGGAAGATTTGTGGGGCTTTAGGTGCAGAGAAAGAGAGATGGGTGTGGAAATGGTGGGAGTGTGAAAAGGTTGAATCAGAGGCAAAAGCTTAGAGTAAATTGAGTGAGAGAAATTGTGTCTCTGTAATGCATCCAGCTATGATTCTGCTGGTCCTTGTGTTCAGTTCTGCCAACTTCACTCTCTTCAGATCGATAAATACTAAATATTAGTGCAAAAATGTCGTATTTTATTTTAGAATGAATTTAACTATTCAATCTTCGAAACATATATAAAGTCTTTGATTTTTTAAAAATAAAAAATTTTCATTTTTATTCAAAATCTTTTTTAAAATGACTCGAAATAATTTTTTATACAAAATATTAGCTATAACAAAGAATTATAGCTTATGTGATATTATTAGATTATTATGTGCTTATAAGACAATTGATTATAATACATAAATATAGTTAAATATTATTATCTAAAATAGTAATTACATGAGAATGAATGCAAAACTATTTGAAAAAACAAAACATTAATAAAAAATTAATTATTTTCTTTTTGGTGAAAAAAAAGTGATAAATTATTTTACACAGCTTAAAACTTAAAACATTGAAAAAAAAGTGTCGACTAAAAATTAACCATTTCGGTTGACTTAGTTGCTGTGGTCTCTTCTTAAATTTAAATTCAACTCTTGGTGTTGAACAATCATTGCTATGTCTGAAATTTTCTCAAAATATCTGAAAATCTCAACTTTAGGATTTACGGAAAATAACGCGGTTATTTGTACTTCTACAATTTACTTCATTAAAATCATGAGTGAATCTAAATTCACCAATGAAATTCAATTAATAAAATAAGATAAAATTAATAATTTATCTTTAAAAATATAAGATATTAATAAAATAATTCATAAATTATAAAAATAATTATAATAATTTTTAAATAATATTTTATTTATTTAATTTTGCTTCCCATCATATTATTTATAAATAAGATTATATGTATAGAAAAATGAAATTATATAAATAAAATATTATTTATCAATTTTGATGATTAATTTTATAATTTAAAAATTATTTTATTTGTACTTTACAATTTAAGGGACGTAAAAGGGCAAGGATGATCCCCACGATCAAAGGAAAGTTCGTTAAGCACACTATATAGTACCTGCATTTCTATTTATATGTTACTTGGGAGGTTATAAAAACATGTTTATAATTTTTAATTTTATTCTTATTATTTCTGATAAAATTTTAAATATTTTATAGACTAATTGACCTTTAATAAATTTTATATTTTAATTGATTTTTAATAAAGAATAAATTAATAAAATGTAACTTTTTGTATTTTAAAATTGAGATTATTTAATAATTTTCTTAATTCTTATACATTCATGCTAATAAAAAGAAAATGAATGAAGTATTGGAATTGAGAGATTCTTGGTTTGCTAAGTATATGAAAACTTCTTATATTTCAATCATAATAATGTCTTTATTCATTTCAATAAATGAATGTGAATTGTTAATCCTTTTGATTTTTTATATTTTGAAAAATAAAATTTTTAATGTTTATGAATCCAATAAAAGTGACAAATTGATAACAAAATTAATAATTAATCTTAAAGAAATAAGGACATGTTATAGTTGAAACATATTAGAAATTCCCCTAAATATATTTAGGTTATATATACTAATCAAATTAAAAAAAAAAGATATTAAATATGCACAATTAAATGCATTTAATATAACTAAGCCTTTCAATAGGATTAGCACTAAATTGTAATTTACCGGCGAAGGGACTTTTCTTTTATGGAGGCCAGTAAGTTTCATTGCTGACTGTACACTCCAATTAAACACCATTCCTCCTTTAACAAAGAAAAGGGCAACTTTAAGTTTGACAAAAAAAAAAAAAAAAAGACGTAAATTATGGATTTTATGCAATAAAGTCTTGGAGGGAAGAAAGATTGGGTCAACATTGAAGATTATGTTCCATAAAATAAAGCACATTTTATGAAAATTTTCATTTAATTTTTATCAAAATTATATTTTATTAGCCTTTTTGTAAATGCTTTCTGGCGTGGTGCTTTTAAGCACCTGTGACGCAAAGTAAAAGGATGTGGCAAATTTGGAAAATAAGATTATTTATTTACAGAAAAAATTGTAAAATATTTCCTTTTGATTTTATGTGATTGGATTTTATCTTTATCAATATTGAAAATTTAGAAATCAAACTTTTAAAATATATTAAATTTAAAATAAACACCCATCATTCACTTAATAAACCATTTTATTAAATTTCATAATTTTTTTATAAAATTTTTATGTAAGAATCACAATACTATTATATATTAGTTTATTATATTATTTTTTACATGATTTTTTATTTTTTTTAAATATTTAATTTAATTTTTATTAATTATATAATATAAAAATCATGTGAGAAAAATAACATAATAAATCAATATACATTAATATTATGATTCTTATTTAAAAAATTTATAAAAATTTGTATGTAATTTAATAAAATTGTTAATTAAATGAATGATAGGTATTAGTTCCAAGTTTTTTATAATTTAAGTGTCTAATTTTCAAGTTTTTAAAACTTGTAAGTGTAAAATCCAACTATTCCAAGATTAAATAAAGTATTTTATATTTTTTTATTTATTATTAATTTGAAGGGTAATATTCCACTGTATGTTTGTGTATTTTTCATAATATATATTTTTTTTTCACCGAGAGAAGGTATTTGGCAATTTTTGTGTTGTTAACTCATAGCATATTTGGTTTAAAAAATAATAATCTTTATATTTTTTTATATTCTTTTAAGACAAATTACTTTCACTGACCATATCCACGTTTTATCTATGAAATTGCAACTCTATAATTATTATAAATAAAATCTACTCCAACCTGTAGATTTTTTATACTAAAGCTACGGTCTTTTGAAATTTTTTTAAACTACAATAAGCCCAACCGGGAACAACTCTTTTGGGGGCCTCTAGTTCAGCATTAGAAATAGAAAGGGAATTGAATTAAATAAATAGGTGTAAGGATAATTGTAATAGTTTCTTTTTTATTTGTTTACTTTAGTTCGTAAATAAAATCATATTATATATGATTTTCTTTCTTATTATTTGGTTAAGTGGTGGCTAACAGCAATTGATGATAGTCAACAGTGATAGATAATAGTAAATAGTAATTAATGATAATAGGTGATAGTAGGCAATGATTAGTGATAATAAGTGATAGTGACTAGTGATTAAAAGTGATAGGTGATAATAGATAATGGTCAACAGCAGTAGATAATGATGTAATATGATAGTGGCAGGGGGCGGTGATCAGCAGTAAAATATGGTGATGAATGATAGTCAGTGGTTATAAATTGTTACAATTGACAGTTAACATTGATAGTGATGCTAGTGATAATCAATGGCAAAAGGTGGTAATAAGCAATGAATGATGATAGTAGTGTTAGACAGTAATCAACAGTGAAATTTTGTGATGAGCAGTAGTCAGCGGTGAGCAATGGTCAGTGGTGGAATGTGAAAATGGATGGCGGTCAATAGTCATAGTGGCCGTCAACAGTGAAATGTAGTGGTAAGCGATGACCAACGACGAAAGATAGTGATAAGCGATAGTTAATAATGGTAGCGGTAATGATAAACAGTAGACAATGGTTATGATGTTAGCGGAGCGATGATCAATAATAGAAGGAGGTGACAGGTTGTGATCAATAGTAGAAGGTGGTAGTGATAAGTAGTGATTAGCAACCGAATGTGGTAGTGGATATGTCACGACCCAAATCCCGGGCCCGTACCGGCGTAGAAGGTCACCTTCAAGAATCCCTTTCCTTCAGGAAACCCCCTACAAGCCTTAACATATACATGACATAACACATAATGCACATAACTTCCATAAATCAATCAATATGAATTTATTATCTCTACCGAAAATTCGACAGAGTTTCTTCTATTTTCTGGACATCTGGTGTCACGACCCAAACCCGGGGCCCGTGACCGGCGTAGAAGGTCACCATCAGGAATCCCTTTCCTTCAGGAAACCCCCTACAAGC
>JANHAO010018437.1:0-13594 GCA_026873985.1 Saraca asoca
CCGCCGCAACTTTACTCACCGGCGGTTTTAACCGCCGCTATTTTTTATTTAACCCGCCGCTAACTCTGTCTTTTTTTTGTAGTGTATTTATATATGATCGGAGAGGTAAAAGAGTCTTTTATGTTGATAAGAAACTAACCACCCTTAGCTGGTTGCAAGCTTGGGCTACATGTTACTTATAAACTGCCATGTGTCTTTGCAGTAATTGGACTATTAATTTTATATCCATCACTTGCCCTTATATTAACTTTACATGGGGTTAGACTAAGCGCTCTAATAATGTTTTAGCAACTTCCCGATCATTGATGATCTCTATTCAGCTACTTAACCAATCGACTATTTAACTGATCGGTTTATGAGAATATTTACATTTTGGCGATCACTTTCAGTTCACTTATTTATTATTCATAATTTCAATAAATATTTATTTAGGCCTTAATTAAATCTTTGCCAGACTACCTTTGAAATGCAAATCTCTAATCATGACTACTTCAAGCCTATCACTTGTTAGTGAAATGGCTAAAGGAATTAATGACATGACCTACATGAAAACTAATCTAGTTTGTAGAATTTTCAACCATATTCATTTATTTAAGACCTTTTTGTCTCATAATGGGGGTTCCTCTTTTCTAACAAACACTTTTTGCATTCAATGATATTAGAGTTACCTTTCTTGTGCTCAAGTTTCTTTGATACTCTCCACTCAATCTTTCAAATGTTTTTTTATAGGTATTTCCTTGTCAATCCCGCCATTGTTTTGGTTTTTTGTTGTTTGTGTTTTATTTTCTAGGAAGAATTAGAAAAAACCCTTCTCAAGATTCAGGGTAAACTTTTACTTATAGTTACCATGGCCAATTCTTCAAAAACTATTCCATTTGACCTTATGGCCCAACAGAACCCTAATAAGGATCAGCACTTAGGTTGGGTGAAACCAAAACTCATTAGTATTAGTGTCATAGAACCCTAGTATGAACCAGAAACCATAGACAATTTTAGAAATGATCATTATAGGGAAGATGATCATCCAAACTTAATCTTCAAAGTTGTAGTCATGATCTAGAACAATTTTTCATGTTTTATGCTCATTTAATCAAGAACTTAGGGTATTTCCCCTTTTACTGCTTTCCAACTCAAATTTATGAATGTTTGTCCTAATTAATTGACCTTTAATGCCCCAAAAATCTTAAAATTATTTGAGGCTATTTGCAAAGCCAAGAATCTTAGAATGTCTATTCCCTTGTTTTTCTACTTCCTTAACTCCACAAAAGGAAAATGAACTTGGATTTATCTAACACCGAACCCACCGAATCCTTTTCAACAATCCCTATTCCGGTGTCCATAATTGGAAAAAATCCTCCTTAAGGGTATCTTCAAAAAATAGCTCTCATTATTGGCTATCCAACCAAGGGGAGCCATAATTTCCCATCATTTAGTCAAAGCTTAATTCTATTCTAAAGAAAATGGAGAAGGAAAGACACTTAGAGGCCGATTGTCAAATCATTGAATCTTTAGAAGAGATTAGTTCTTTAGACATGAACACTATATTAAATGTGTTTTGAATTCTTTGACTTTAGTTGTTTCATTTTATTTCACTAATAATGTTTTTTTTCTAATTAACATGTTGCTGATTATACTTCCCATCATTTATAGATTGCCATATTAAAGAAGAGAATATGTCAAATGTTGCCAAGTTGCTTAATGCATGATTGGCAACAACCAAAACTGCAAATCATCATCAAAATTAATATAAACCACCTTGCCAACACCATCAAAATCAACTTTGAACTTGAATGCACCAGAAACCATCTGCCCCAATCATCAACCATCTGAATAGCAAATTCATGATTCTCTACACTCAAAAGCTCAACAACTGATCATTCAATCTTAGTAAAACTCAAAACAAGATGCTGACACCAAAGTTCACCCTAAGGAAAATTCTGGCAAAAAAAATGTTTGCTTGAGGCTGACCCAATATCTTTAGCAATATTGATAAGTATCATTCTAATTGGTTTTCATTAGAAAAACAAAAAAGACATCCTATAATCTCACTAATAGCTATGCTGTGTTGGCTTGGGAAATTCTAGGAGGTTACTTACTCCCTCACCCTGTTATTAAGGAATATCAATTCACTTATTCTTCAGAAAATCCATCCAAGAGGAAAAAGTAGGATTCCTTATTTTATTTGAGCATCAACTACACCCCTCTTTCCAAAAATTAAATCCTTGTAAAAAGAAGACAAAGATTTTCTTAAGAAGGCTTCTTTAAATACAATCAACTTTATTGAAGCTTTGGTTAAACAACAACTACACCATGTAGTTTCATTGGCTATTCTCAAATATCGAGTTTGAGACTTGTGTAGACTTTACGATTAACATAAGAGTGAGGAGCTTCCATCTCAAAACCAATGTTCCATCAAACTAGAGAACACCTGAAATAGCTTATCAGAATGCTTAAAGTAGTTAATTGATAAGGAAAAAGAATTGAAGGCTTGTGAAAATCATCTGTCAGCGGTTTCAAGGCAACTTAAGACTTTCAAGAAACAAAATGATCAATTGGTCATACTATCAAATGAATTTTTTGAACAAAGCAAACATCTCATTAAAGATCATAGCAAGGAAATCAAGGTTTCCAAATGTAAGGCTGACAATCTTTAGAAAGAACCTAATGCATACAAACTATCCTTGGATAGTACAGAGGCAAGGTGTAGCTAGCTAGAGTTCGAAAACAAAGTTCTTGGATAGAGAATTAATGATAAGGATGGAGATCTTCTAGACAAAATGAAAGAACTAGAAGAGATAGGAAAAGAGTTGGAGGAAACAAAGAACCTCATTGTTGATGGCTTTGTCAAGGGTTTTAATGTAGCTCTGGATCAAATTTTCCTTTTTTTCAAGGACTTTGACTTCACCAAGCTTGACATAAGAAAAAAACCATTTGAGATAGCTGAGGAACAAGGCCTTGAGTATGTAGCTAGGTGATTAGACCAAGTCATCAATGAAGAAAACCTTGAAATCCTAAGCAACCATTCAAACAAGCCTTAAAACTAGGATCAAAATGTAGAAGAATGGTGCTTGCTGATGTTGTAATTTTACAGTGTCATAATTTTTTTTTAACTTCCATTTTTAATATTATCATTATTTTAATTGTTTATTTCACATATTTCTATGTTTTTGTTCAAATCTTGATAGTCTTGGTAATCAAACTCTGACGGTATTACTAATCTTGTCAAATGATTACTAAGATTGAATGAATAATCGTGAATGTGAAGCTTATATTGATGGTTTACTCCCCCACATGGAGTGTAATCAATCTCATTTCAAGCACTTTAGATAATCCTTTAGTGCTTATCTTTTTCAATAAGTCATTTTGTACTTTGTTATCATTCTTAAAAATCCTTTTGTCTATACCAATATGGTTACTTTGGGCACTTTAATTGATGGTAGTTCATATTGAAAATGAACTACTCTGCACTCGAAAATACCCTTGAGCTATTCATGCTTTATTGTCCTCTAGTATCAAAATTTGAGCGAATTTATGCTTATCGGTATCTTGTACTAAAATCCAAGAAATTTATGCTCAATGGCATCCTGTCTAGACATAAGTAAATTATGCTTATTAGTATCTTCTACCAAAATGTGAGCAAATTACACTCATTGGTATCTTGTACCAAATTTTAAGCTTTTAAGCCTAGTGGCCTCTTATGCCAAGACGTATTTTGAGCTTTTAAGCTCATTTGGCATCTTTTGCTAGGACATGAGCAAATTATACTCATTGGCAACTTGTACCAAATTTTGAGCTTTTAAACTCAGTGGCATCTTGTGCCTGAATACGAGCAAATTATGCTTGATAGCATCTTGCTCTATGAGATAAGCAAATTATGCTTATTAGTCTTGTACCAAAATTTTTGATTAGTTTATGCTCATTAGTATCTTGTGCCTTATTAATTGATTCAAGCTTTGAAAGCCCTTTAAGCAATTTTCTAATCATTTTTGCTAACTGTAAACTTGAATTATTCATGTTCAAGAGCAATTTGTCCAAATACTTGTCAATTAAAATAATATTATTTTCATAATCAAAACTTCGGTCTTGCCAAAAATGCTCTTAGCAAAGTTGGGTCTGTCACATTTATTATATCATAGTTTTTTACAAAAATTAGCAAATCATTTATTAAGGTGGTACTAGTTCTTGAAGCAAACATTAAACATTCAATCATCTGACCATTTTAATCATCATCCTTGTTCTTCAAATCTTCCTTATCAGATCCTTTAATCGATGCTTTGACATTAATAGACTATGGCTCTAGTTCAAGTTGTTCATTAGTTTTGGACGTCTTCTCATCTTCCAAACTATTCATATAGCATCTACAAGCCATAAGTTGATAAGCTTTGACCAGTCTGACACCATTATTAATGGAAAATTTCATTAACAAATAACTTGTTGACATTATAGCCTAAGCTTGGTTTAATGATGTCCACGTTAAAATGGCATTGTAAGCTATGTTTGGTGCATCCACTACTCAAAATTCAACATATATATTCTAAACTCGATTCCATGTTCACAAAGATAATCATAACTTTACTGATCCTAAGACAAGTACTTGCTTTCCTAAGAAGCTGACCAAATTTCCTCGATAAGGAGTTAAACTTCAAATCAAAATATGGTGCTCTTATTGTGTAGGAGTGCAGATATTAGTTGAACTTCTTTGATTGACCAAAATCCTTTTCACAACATTGTTATGAATTGAAGTGATAACCATCATATCATCATGTTCACAAATAAAATTTGGGACATAAACTTCTTCAAAGAATGATATGGTGGATTTTGGCTTCTATTTTGACCCTTTTCCCCTATGGTTAGTTTCGACCACAAATGCCTTCTTCTCACTTTCTTTGAGATCTCTCATCTTACAAATCCACCAGCAATAGTTTCTATGACTCCCATAACTTCTACTGGTTTTCCTTTAGGCTCCTTCCTCTTATCATATGGTCTTTCTTTTAGAGAGTGTGATCGAGATCACTCTTGCAGTTTCCTATCTATCCAGGGCTTATGTAGTCATTTGTTGTCATTATGATCATATTTCTTATACTATTACAGATAACCCCTTTTAATTAATTCTTATATCTCATTCTTCAAATTAACACCTTCATCCGTGCTGTAGCGCTAATATCAGAGAAACTTGCAATGCTTATTCATTCTTGAAATAGTGTTTTTTTTATGGCATTAGCTTCATCAATTCCATTGCTTTGACATTGTCCATAATCTTTTTCATTATAGTGTTTAATGATGTATAGTCATTAAAGTGCGACTTTAGGAAGTAACGATCTTTCCAATAGTTTCTATCATCTTTCTATTAATCTTTATTCACTCGTTTGGCTTGCTTCTTTGCTTGCTCAATCTCCTCTGTATTGATAAAATTTGTCAATTAGGCTAAAATATCAATTAAGTTATCTACTAGCTTTTTTACTAATAACTTTGAAAGGTTTCCCAACCAAAGTACTATCAAAATGGAATGAACTACCATTGCCTCTTATAAATCTTTGATTTTTAAAATAGTTTAATTGAATTGTCTAAGGTATTCTTTCAACGATTTATTTCTCCCTTACTTTATGGTTATCACTAAAGCACTAGTCTTCTTATGTATTCATAAGGTTGTGAAATGGGCTAAAAATTGATTAACCAAGTCCTGAAACCACTTGATAAAGTTAGATTTTAAGCTTATAAACTAATGGAGGCATGCCTTTTTCAAAGTGGTGCAAAATGCTTTGCACATGATGGCATTGGGCACACAGTAGAGTAACATAGCTATGTGGAATGCTTCAGAATGTTCTTAAGGATTAGTTGTTCCCTTGTAGGATTCTAAGTTAGTTAGAGCCTTAGAATTCTGAAGAATTGGGATCCCCATCATTTTCAACACAAATGGATGCAAGTTGTTTTAATCATCTTGATGGTGATAATCATGGTTATCTTAATAATTTGATTGGTTCACTTCCCTACTCCACTCTGAAAAACTTTTATCGTTAGTTTGAGAGCTTCATGTATTTTCTCTTTCATATTCTCCAAAACAGTATTCATGGTCATATCAATAATAATCTCAATCACTTTGATGATCATGATGTCTCTCCTCATCATGATGATAGTTATGTTGGTTGTCTTGATGATGATTTTCATTCTATCTTTGAAATATCTGTCATATTTGCTTGAGCTTCATTCTTAGTTGGATATTTCCACCATGCAACATTTCCACATTATGATCTCAATGAATATGGTGATGGTGATAATACCTATGATGATGTTGATAAATAGATTGTTGGTCTGCTAGTGTTATACTTAGGACTGAGCTACCATTAGTTGTGGTTGGTTTGCAACTTAAAACATAATTATCTGAGCATTGATTATATATATGAGAAAAATAACCTAACACAGACTAACTATGAACATTGGTTGACACAATTGGTTAAATTTTTAGTGTATTGGTTAAGCAGGTTAAGACAAGTTGGACCTTATTTTCAATTGGATCATTACTTTTTTCTATATTAAATGTATTTTTTTTTATTTGTATGCCTTTTGTTTGACATTTTTAACACTAACTAAATTGGATTTCACTAATGATTGGTCTAAAATAATTCATTGTTTATAAGCTCAAATAATTGGCTAAAAAATAATAACTAAGTCAATAATGCATTTTCTATTAAAAGAAATTGAAAATTTTATATCAAAGAATGCAAACTCAAGGCTTCATAAGCACACTAGAATACTTAGAATTCATTATAGTTACTTGAATGCTTTTGTTTCCCCATAAAAAGTGAACTAATAATCTAAACCAAGAGTCTAAGACCTATTAATTTCTCTTAAATTTTGTATGAGGTGCCTCTCCAATAAACAAAAAGGAGGCACCTTTCTTATTGTTAGCCCTGCACATATACATACTCATGCATGCAATTTCAATGGAAGATTCCTCATAACTAAAAGGAATCCCAACATAATATCAAAATAACATGATTCAACCTATTATAAATAGGTATAACAAATAAAAAAATTCAGACAATATCTCCAATATCTTTTACACTATCAATAAGACTTGCTAGTTTCATCATCAAGAACCTATAAACAAGATTAATATTCAATCAAAATAGAATTTAATAAATAATTGTCTAAATAAACAATTATTTGAAGGAGAATAACAACAACTAACACAATTTCATAGATCATTTTTCATAAAAATGGAAAGAAATATAATTTTACTTAAAGATTACCCAATACAGAACATAATATATAAAATTTGTCATGAACTAAATTACCTAGTCAACAACAACCTTCATCTAAAACCTAATTTTATAGATCATTTTTTTGAACAAAATGGAAAATACCAATGATTAATTAATAACTGAATGCCATTCATTGTTGTTATCCTGTGGTAAATCCACATGATCAAAACCACCTTTAACAGAGCATCCATTAACACCAGAAGTTGAAGCTCTATTGATGGCAATAATTTTTTACCTGAAAACATGAGGTTATGCATTTGCAAAAAATTAAGGTAAGAAAAATATTAATACCAAGTTAATTTTCAAAATTTATAAGCTGAAAGTAAAGTAATACCAAAAACAATTTTTCAATCTTTGCTCAAAATTTAGCAAAATCATCCTTAAAGTTGTTGTTGAACTTTGTAGGCCTAAGCTAATGTTGTGTACAAATAAGTGCTTTAGTCATCCTTAGAGAAAATGATGAAAGAAACACATCCAATGCTCTGCCCTTGATGTTAAAGGTTAACTCAAAAGCTATTGTTGAAACTAGAACAACTAAAACATCTCTAGCAATAAGGCTCAACACTGGAAACCTTGAAAAATTGAGCTTCCCCCAATCAAGAACATTGAAGTCATCATCTGCATCACAGCAAAGTTTAGCTAGGAATCTTTCCACATCATTTTTAGCTTTGATCAAGCCCTTCTTCTTAATAAGACTTGAAGGCAGCATTCCTAGCATTATGGCCCGATTTTCCTTCTTGGTATCCATTATCTACCATTTTTTAAGACTACTTTCTTGCTTAATGCTTCATTACAACCATAAAAAGATATAATTCATTCTTCACCTTGCTTAACAAATCACTAATAGTTAAAGGATCATATATGTCATCAAATGGCCATTTCAAATAAGCAAATTTATAACTTGCGCCAAGCGCATTGGCAATGTGAAGTAAAAGGTTGAATTTCACTATTACAAAATGTAAAAACAATATCTGCAAATAGACCTCGGATGAAAGATAAACCAATATATATATATACATGCAGTGGTATTTTTGTAAATATTAGAAAATTTACAATATCAATTTTTATTAAATAACTAATATTTAAACTCAAAATCATGCTTATGTTGGTTTCAGTTAAGGATCGACATACTTTTGGAATTATTTAACTTATACTATTTAGGTTTAGACCATCTTTAAAATCTATTGTTCCTCAACTGTAAAATTTTTTTATTAATTTATTAATTAAATTATTATTCGATTATATTTTAAAGAACTTTATTATAATATATAGTCAAACAATTTTTTTTATTAATTTATCAATTTAATTCTCTAATGATAATTAATTTCTTTCATTTTATTAAGACTACAAAATTGTTAAAATAATTAAAATATATTCAATGCATTTATATTCTGATATATAAAGAGATGTAAATTAGACATCGATTTTTTAAGAATTGGTATAGATGGACAAAAATAATTAAAAAAAAACATAGGTATAAGAAGGGGTATAAATTAGACGTTGGTTTTGTGTTTGGAACCAACATATATATAAAATATTATACATCGGTTCTAACATATTAATTGACGTTTAAAGTCTTTATGCATTATAAAGGCCAATATGTCCCCCTGACTCTCATTCTACTCTAACTTGCTTTGAATGTTTATTTATTTTTCTCTTTTGTTGCTTAATTTCATTTTACTCTAGCTTACTCTGAAAATTTATAATTTATTTTCCCTTTTTTCTTTCTCTTTTTTTTTTACTTAGTTTGTGTATAGGAAATGATTAACTTTTTTTTCCTTTTTCCTTTAAATAGGGCATGTAGATCCTTGAAACAAGAGGACAATATGTGTACTTGATGTGTGTATGATGTCTTGTAGACCACTTTTAATGTGGGTTTTATCTTGTAGACAACCTATTTGTTACAAGCAATCCTGGAAGATGTCAACAATAATATTCTTATATACTGCTTAGTTTATATAGAAGGAATTGTTAGCAACACTGTTTCTTTTATCTAGTCACAATGCTTTTTCTGTTATTTTTGTAAAAATGTAACTAGCATAAGCTTTTTGTATGTTATTAAAATAAAATTAATTAAAATGACGTCAATTTTTTAACTCAAATTGATAGTTTTAATATAATTCAAAGAATTATAGCTAACAATAGGTTTATATAAAAATGTAACTTATAGCATGTTTCTGTATTTTTTAAAAAAAAAATTAATAAAAATGATGTCGATCTTTTTAACTCAAATTAGTGTCTTTAACACAATTCTAAGAATTGTAGCTAGTAGTAGGTTTCTGTAAAAAATGTAGCTTGCAATAAGCTTTTACATTTTTTTTAGAAAAAATTAATAGAAACGAAGTCAATTTTTTAACACAAACCAACATTTTTAACATAATCTAAAGAAATTTTTGAAGTAATTAAATATTATTTAATTTATAAAATAATTCAATTATTGAAATATTATTTAATAAACAAAATATTTCAAGTATTAGAATATTATTTCATTGACAAAATTTTTTAGAAAATAATTAGCCTTGAAAAAATTATTTGTGAAAATTTAATAATATATTAACCAAAAAACAAAATGAAAAAAATTAATTAAAAAAATCAAATCAAATAATCTCATAAATACATTGTAAATTAATGCGTCAAATGTCATAAAAATTGATGTATAGACAAAATGAAAAAAAAAATAAAGAAATTTAAAGCAAGAATAATATGAAGCGATGATGGTGTTTTTATAAATATGATAAAAATTTATACGTCAGTTTCCATTAAAAAAAAAACAACGTCTTAAGAATATATGTTGGTTTATTATAAAACTCAACATAAATGCATGAGAATAGATATCAATTTCTTATTAAAAACTAACTTCTAAAGTCTAAGCCTTTTCACGAACATATCACTTTTTCGCTCTGCTCTCATTTGCTTTCTCCTATCTGAAATATTTGCAAAATTATTCTTAAACATTTCTTGCATTTGTCTTCACTGTTTTAATCATCACATTTCAAGTTCATCATTGGTCGAGGTAGGGAACTTCATTCTTTTTACGATGGATTTATTTCTTCTTTGCTAAGTTATATCGATGTTCTTTTTACTTTTTTAAGTTTGTACTTTGTTGATGGTTTATATTTTAGGGTTTAGCTTTTTTTTTTCTCTTTTATTTCTTAGTTTGTTTATGGAAAATGATTTCGATTAGGGTAGTTTTGACGATAGTTCTTGGCGTAGATTGATTGGTCATGCATGCCTTGTTTAGTACCACTTGGCAGAGTACTTAGGTTAATGTCTAAGATTTTCCCTGTAACCTACGCAGTAAAGACTAAACCTTGGAATGTAATCATTTCTTATTCAAAATCATCAAATTGTAGTTCAATATGTAACCTCTGAACATTCACTCTATTTCTACATAAACATTAAAATTTTTATTAGTTGTCTATGATATATGACAACCTTTTCTATATAAAAGGAACAAATAGAAATAACACTGATATAATAGTTTTGTGAGGTTAACTTCTTTTTCTTTTTTTTCCTTTTAAACAACCCATATGAATCCTTCTCAGCATGCTGATAAAAGTACAAGGGATGCTACCTTTAAGTTGACTTCAATGTTAAGGGTCAAACAATTAGGGATGATTCATCAAAATATAAGAGATATAGTGGAATGTTAGTACACACTAAAATGACAATCAATATTAAGCACTAGAAAGAAGTATCAAAGGACATCAAGAAGAACATTTGACTAGATGTCTTGATATATACTACCTATCTCTAATTTGTGTTTAAGACATGTGTAACTATCTTCTTAGGATAATTATATATAAGTATAATCTATATGTGTATTGTCTTGTTGGCCATATTTGATATTGATGTGGGGAAGAAAAAAAGTCTTAAAGCTTGTCAGAGAGTGGTGGAAGGACTTTGAAAACTGATTGACAAGGGATAACATTACCATTAAGAGAAAAGGTGATGAAAAGCCCTTTAAGAAATATAACTTCATCGATCAACAAGTGTGAGATGATTTTGTGAAGCAATGCCAATTTAAAACTTTTTAGGTAAATTTAGTCATCTTACCTTATATGTTTTTCAACTATATATTATGAGTAATTTGAACATCTTATCAACTATTTTTTTTATCAATAGGGTATAAGTTCAACTAATAGAGAGATAAGCAAAAAAAAAAAAAACAAATATAAACATAAGCTATCTTGTGGTGAATATGTGAAGCTTAAGCAAGTTTTAATGAAAGAAAACTTGCAAAACAATAAGCTTCTAATCAATCTGATTTATAAGTAATTTTTGTATTTGGGCATTAGTTGTAGAAAAGAGTCATGATCAACGCAAAAGGTGAATATAGGACCAAAGAAAGTCAAATAGTTGCCAATAAATTTATAAGTAATTTGCAAGTATTAATTGCTTAAGTAATTATAAGTGTTAAGTGCTAATAAATATTATTAATTATATGCCACAGGATTTTCTCATGCAACAATCAGCCTACGGAGAATTTACTCCATTTAAAAGGATAGACATATTAATAGCTTTATTGGGAACTTAAGAGCATCCCAGTCGCATTAGGTAGTTAGGGGAGGAATGAGTCTTAAGGCTTATTTTGGAAGACCATCAAAGTATTTCCAAGGGTTATCACTTTCTATGGAGGATTTCACTGTAGAGAATACTACTCCGGTGACACAAAAAGTGAGAAAAGAGACCTAGGCTGAGATGGAAGGAATCATTCATCGAAAGATGGCGGCTTATATTCAGTAAGTATGTAGCCATTTGCTGACTTGAGGCTCATAAATGATGAGATAGAGATGCACCTTCCTCATTTGTCTAGCAGTGTAAAAGCTAGTTACCTGGGAGGACCTAACCGTAGAGTTACTAGAGATAAATGAATATCACTAAAAGCTTAAACTTTCTTTATTATGTAAGTAGTTTCTAATGTTTTTTAGTTTTGGTACCCAAGGAACATATAGTGGCATATGGAAGGGTTTTCCATAACCTCACCCTCCATTGCCAACAATTGTCAAATGATCAAGCAAAGGCTATCATTGACACCCCCATTGGATCATAGTGCAAAACTATTAGTGCCAACAAATGAAGTAGGGACGTTAGGCCAAGCAATTGGGACTTACATCGTATGGCCAAAGGGTTATATTACTTTGGCTACACATACATCATTTTCTATCTAATTAGTAATTTTTTTTAAAGATTTTATTTTACTATATTTCTAATATATAAATTTCATAATTTTATACATGTTAATTAGGCATCTTACTAAGAAATGAGTAAGCAAAAGGGAAGGTTTAGAGTAAGCAGACAAAAGAATCAATGACTTAACCAACTCAGCCAACTCGAACCCAAGAGATGCATCATATTGAACCAAGTAAAAAGTTATCTGTTATGGTTGAGAAGATGGCGAATGATGATTTCATCTAAATTCATATGGATGCCAAGGTTATGGGTAACGAATGTGAAATTTTTGTAACCAAGGGCAACATCATGCAATTCTTAGCCATGAAAGAAATAAATATATATCATGTCCAACTTTTTGAAATATGAGTTTACATTTAACTTACAATTCATGATTTTATTTATATTATACAATTTAAAGTGTTTTGTAAACAATTTCCTTATAAGGGCTATTACATCGTGATTATGAGACCAAAAGATTGGATGTTTATGGATTTCTATGTCCATAGTTACTTGCATTGGTAGGCTCCACCTATAGTGATAAAGCAACAAACATCTCAAAAGTCCTAACAAAAATGAGCAATGTATTTTTGCACCATTTCTCAAGTTAGTATCTAATGTATGATATTTTGTTATTATAAGCATCATTTGATGTTGTGCATGATTTATACAAAGAGGAATGTCATGTATTGGTTTGATCCTTTGAGACATCCGTCGCGTAAAAATATCAAAAACTTAGTTAAATCATGAATTATTTTGTAAATTAAAATTTATTTTTAGGTTTATATTATATATGATATCCTTTATTAATATATTGGTTCCTTGCACAAATTTGATTAAATAGATGTCTAAAGATTTATTTTTATATGGACAGCCATAGGAAAAAGACTAACAAAAAATAGGGTATGCGTAAAGGGCATAGAGAATGTCACAACATGGGAAAATAACTTTGATGGCATTTTTAAAGAGATTTTACAACTTGAGTATCCTGGATTGCAGATTAAAAGGTTGGTACTTTTCTATCTTGAGTGGTTTGTGTTGGGTTTCCTTGGCTTAAGGGGGCAGCCATGGCTGAAAATTTCAAAACTTTTTCCTCCCCTTTGGCTAAGGAAACTTCCCTAGATCCACCAGAATAAGGTTTCAAAGCATCCTAGATCAAA